>JASTWP010000790.1:0-110051 GCA_030770255.1 Temnothorax ravouxi
CGCGCTTCGTGATAAATACTCAAGTACGTCATTTGACTAATTTCACACTTCGACGTTTCATGTAATGCCTGGCATATCGTAACACGTCCTAGAGTCAATTACTTATTCTACAAAAACAGGTTTAGTAATGAACAGACTTGATACACTTTAACGTGGATAGTATTTAATTGAATTTCTTGCCATTAACAATTTTATAAGAATTTTTTAAATAATATTAAATTACATTCATAATAATAAAGTATAAATAATCATATTATTTCGTCAATTTTTTAATAGATTTGAAAATTATTTATTAGCACATGGTCCACTTTTATGGCACCGTGAGTTGCATTGAAGCTTGTGTTTGTGCTTTAAGTCCAAGCTTGTGTTTGTGCTTTAAGTCCAAGCATTACATGAAACGTCGAAGTGTGAAATTAGTCAGATGACGTACTTGAGTATTTATCACGAAGCGCCGGCGCCGAGTGGTCATTTCATGAACTACCTAAGCACATTAAGTAATTTGAATAAGTTTCACCAAACGTCGACGTTTCTGGAAGTGCCTAGGTATTTCATGAAATGACGAATATGACGAAAAGACTACGACATATATATATATATATTGTAGGACATGACTATTGCATATTGTATTATTGACGTTCTGTATATGTTGTTGGATATACTATGCTTGTCATACTCGTGTGTGTTGCGTCGATGCATTGGCGGCGTGCGCAAAGAGCGAAAGAATTACGCTTAAATTTAAACGTTTATGTCTTATGTCGAGTTTATTGTGTGCAATCGGCAGATAGTTCTGTACTGCTAATGAACTACTACAATAAACTATTCTAAAGAACCTTTAGTGAAAATTTATACTATGTTTGACTGGCTTTCTGTCCCTGTTCCCGCAACATTCCCATATTACTGTATGACTTCGAATAATTAATGCGGAACTCGAACTTTATGCTTATAACGTACGTAGGAGCTGTCAGATAATCATTTTCTTCTATGTTATTTAAATCGCAAATATAACAGGTATGTTACTTCCTAAAAGATTATAATAAAAATAATGTTTAAAATATAATTAATATTTAAAATATAAATTGTATTAAATATAGATACTTATTCAATAGCAGTTATACAAATCAAATCATCGAAACAGTTTCGCGCGTGTTCGATAAAATCATCGCGAGACATGTCGCGACATGTTCTTCAAAACAATAACGCTCCATTGACTTATGCGAAATTGCAAAATTTGCAGTTTTGCACGTG
Organism: Temnothorax ravouxi; assembly: GCA_030770255.1. Taxonomy (NCBI): domain Eukaryota; kingdom Metazoa; phylum Arthropoda; class Insecta; order Hymenoptera; family Formicidae; genus Temnothorax; species Temnothorax ravouxi. The sequence continues at coordinate 1,246 of JASTWP010000790.1, forward strand.
TTCGATGAAATCATCGCGAGACACGTATGCTCTTGAAAAGAAATCATATTTGATGCCCGATGAGGTGATCTCATCACGAATGTTCTTGACAAAGATATTACATTTAACGTATATGTGGATTGTGGTGGTGGTCACCATGCAGCAGCCGTACATTGGCGCTATTTTTGCAAGATTTGCAGTTTTGTGTATGTATAAATGGTCTACGAGGATTCTAGAGCGCAGTCGAGAGTTCGATACGGTTCGTGTACGTCGCAAACAGCCTCCAGATACGATGAACACTCACGGTGCGAACTACTACGTTCCGATCCCTGATGAAGCGTGCGAGAAACAGCACAATGAGTAAGTACCGCTAATTTTCGTATATACTTGTGCAAAAAAACTTTTATAAACGTAATTGTATTTTTTTACAGTTTTGATAAACCCCACTACACGCCACGTATTTTGGGAAGGAGATTTGCCTTGACATCGACATCATATAAATTTTTGGATGTTGGAATCAACGCGGGACCTATGTCCTCTGTGGATATACATATTGGTGATAACCGAGGCAATCGGATAATTCTGCCACATGCAATGTGGGTGACATTCATCGAAAAACGTGCAGATATACAGCGACTTGTGCAGTCATCGGCACCATCATCGCTAACGTTTCGAGATCTGGAGCTTGTTAAAATACGTGACGCAGATATTGTAAAATTGACGTCGTGCGGCACCAGCTTGTACATGAAACCGTCAACTGTACTCTTCCTGTTCGAACTAGAACATTGCGTCGAGAATGTGTATTTTCAACTATGTCAAAATGTTCACGGCGTAAGTGAAAAATTCAAACAGTTTGTAACAATTTTACGTCAAAATTGTATCACCGATAAATGTAACGCAGTTACAATCTTGCGTGAATTTTATGATAAAAATTCGATTATTGATTGTGAATTATTAGCCTTCGCTTTGGATACTATTGTGTGTGTATGTATAATGCTACATGATAAATAAATACATATAATATGGTTAAAAAATTTTTTCTTTTTCATTTACCGTTCTCTGTCGTTAAGCTTCGTTTATTGTTTACTTAAATGTAATATTATAAATTAAACATTAAGATCTAAACGATTAAATATTGTTGGCGAAAAAAATATATGCGATCGTGAGCGATAACGCAAACGGGGGCCGGTGGCCGGGAGGGACCGCGAGAACAAGAAGATGCGCGCGACCGGGGCGAGGGAGAGATAACGCGAGCGTGTGACGTCACGCGGACCGGCGCGGCCGTTGCACGCGAACTCTGCGGCGCGGCAAAAACGCGAACGCTCCGCGGCGCGGCGAAAACGCAGTCGCCCCGCGGCGCCGGAAAACCCCCTCGCCCCGCGGCGCCGAAAAACGCGGACCCTTTCGCCCCGCGGCGCTCGAAAACGCGGTTCCCCCCTTCCCCTCCCCGCGGCGCTCGAAAAACGCGGTTCCCCCTCCCCCTCCCCGCGGCGCTCGAAAAAACGCGGTTTCCCCCTCCCCCCGGTCCTCCCTGACCCGCGGTCCCCCCCGCCCGCGCCCTTCCCCCGCCCGCGGTTCTCCCCCCCGCCCGCGGTTCCCCCCGCCCTTCACCCCCCTCAGATCCCCTAGTTAGAATCGGCCTACCTTACCTACTGACGGAGTAACGCGAAATAGCGTGCTCAATTACATGAGACGGACAAGCTCTACGAGCGAACTCGACGCTAACGCAAAAACCGACGCGAAAATCGAAACGGACGCCATTACGCACGACACCACAATTATTCAACGCGAATTTCACGCGAACATTAACGCGAAATTTCTCACGAAAGACTCTATTACGATCTCCAGGGACTCGATGTATTATTTCTACCGCGACCCCCACGGCCACGATACCATCCCGAGGCCCCTTGCTCTCGCTATCGATCGCAAAGATTTTCCTCGGCTCCTCGAGAGCCTTACATACCGCGATTCTACTCTAGTTTCCCGAGCGAGAGCGCGTACCGGAGGGCGGTGTCGTGGCTTACATTAACGAATTTACTTGCGGGCAACCTCACCGGTGTATGCCTCCTCTCGGGGCTCCTCGCCGTCGCCTCGTATCGGCTACCTCGTTCTCGGGACTCAACTCCACTCGGCTATCGCGAATTTCGGCTCGCACGTTTGCCTACGCCGACAGACGACCAGAGAGTAACGCGACAATCCGCTCGATCGCAAAATCGATGCGGCCTCCTCTCTGCGGGGCGCGTACGGGCCAATAGAATTTACGCTCGCTAGCTCGCGAGATTCCGGCGCAAGGCCGTCGCAAAAGGATCCTTCGGGGGGGGGGGGGCGCAAACGGTCCCTCGGCGGCGCGGCAACTTTTAGATTTTGACCTTGGGGCGGTGGCCATCCACCCCAGAGGTCTGTGCCCTATGGGGGTAATTCCTGACGAAGGCGGGTTCACCCAGGGCCCTGGGGTCCCGCTATCGGCGATTCCGTCCGTCGCTGCGTCGTGCGCCGTATGCCTGCCTGACTCGCTACCACCGCCGGCCCGCGATCCCTGCCGCTTCCTCTCTAGCCCCCTCGTCTATGATTTCGGAGTCCTCCCGGACCCCTCCTCGGTTGTTGCTCCCTCGTAGAGTTGCTCCGTGATGCGGGTGAGGGCGCCGCGTATTTTACAATAAAGAAAAAAAAAGGAATCAGTACGCGAAAACATAATATAAATCGGCCCCTGGAGATCTCGTCGTGGCCTCCCTGGTCCGTCCCTCGACGCGAAATTTACGCGCTTTGTGACGGCGGCGGGACGCCGTGACGAGGCGGCGGGCCGCAACGTCACAAAGTATATAGCAAAACAAATTTACATTCAACATTTACTGTCACACATACACTTACTAGTCAATGTATACACATACCTATTGATAGTATATATAAGTATAGCAGACAATTTATGCATTCATACCATATATACCGTAACTCAACATATGTACATTTAGGGTATACATGTGCACAAGAAAATAGATCAATCCATTTCTTTACACATATACTTATGCACCTATGCAAGTTTGCCTAGGCCCTAAAGGTATATCCAGACAAACTTGCATAGGTGCATAAGTATATGTGTAAAGAAATGGATTGGTCTCTGGTGCACATGTATACCCTAAATGTACGTATGTTGAGTTACGGTATATATGGTATGAATGCATAAATTGTCTCTCTGCTATACTTGTGTATACTATCAATAAATATACGTATACATTGAGTAGTGTTACGGCCCCAATTTAAGATAAGAGGAACAATTATATTAAGTAAGAATTGTGAAACATAGATATTAAGTAAGAAGAGGTAAAATAATAGAATTAAGAAACCGAGACCCTGAAAGATATATTGAGAGCAAGCGACAAAGGAGAATCACAACAATAAGTTGCGCGACCGGCCTTCCGATCGAGCAACTCAGCAAAACCGAAGGACGGACAGATGGATAAAACAGAACGAGAACAGAGGACGAGAGGGCAATTGGAGTCAGGGAGCAGACCAGTAACGGGCATTTTCTGTAATAACGGTCAATCAGAGTTAATTATACTATCAGTTTATTAAAAGTGTCGTGTGTTGTAATCATTTATAATCCCGCTTCCTCCGTGGATCGAAAAAAACCCTGTGTCCCATACCCACAAGGGGCACAACAAATGGTGGCAGCGTGAGGGATCCAGTGGCAGGAAAACGGGAACGAAACGGCAACTGAAAAAGAAATACAAGTGAATCAGTGAGGCAGTGCAACATCCTACACGGAGACACGCCAGGCAGATTCAACAGCAGCAAACAACACGGTAGCGGCCGACAAGGGACAAGCGAGCAGCGTAACCTGAGAAGGCGCCGACCTACCTCAACGGAGGCTCAACGACAGATAAAGCGGCACGAGCACCGACCAGCAACATGCGACTAGCGACCGTAATGTAAGTCGATTAAGAAAATTATGTAAAGCGCCATTACCGTAGATGTCGGAAAACGAAAATCCACCTGCGGATCTAAACCAATCGTGGCTCCATAGCGAGACGTCACGACGAGCGCGTAGAAATAGACCGTTAAGCCCCGTGCAAACGACCGAAGAAGTCGTAAGTGACAATCGCGAAACCGTGCGTAGAAATTTAGACGCGTACTACTCAAGCGAAAGCGAATCGGAACCGGAATTACACCCGAACACTGTAATCGAACGCGAACAATTCGACGATTCCGTTGTAATTTTAGACGCGAGAGTGATAGGACAAAATAACTGCCCCGACGAAAATAGACTCCACCCCTCACACGCGCGCACACAATCCGAAGACGCAGACAGTACGACCAGTAGGCTAACACACAGACGAGAGTTTTCATTAACCTCGTATGATAGCAGCGTATTTAATCCGCAAGAGTATTATTCTGCCTCGAGAAACGTGAACGTAATCGAGATGGCGGAAGCAACAAATAGCAACCACGACGCGAATGATATCGTAAATAACGACGCGCAGATAACTCCAGAAAACGTAGACGCAGAAATCAACCGCCTAAATAGAGTGTTATCTCGAAGGAGAACACCGGCGAATAATCGTAATCGAATTCCCGGACTGCAACCGGACGATACGGACGACAGAGATGCCATTCTCGGCGAGATATTAATTGGAATTCCGCAATTTACAAGATCGCGTAAATCAACTAGAAACGGCGAATCCTGAACACCGCGAATTTCACGCGAGACGCGAGCCAAGTAACCTCCCGTTCGAAGTAACGTACGGACGAACGTCATACGATATCCGGAACCAAGCGGAACGCGCTATCGGATATCTACGTTTAAAAGAGGCACGAGATATGATACCCGAGTTCGACGGAGCCTCGAATAAATTACAAGAATTCTTAAGCGCCGCGTCATATGCAATAAAAAACATAAATCCTATGAAAGAAGGAACGTTATTAGAAGCAGTGTTATGCACAAAGCTAAAAGGAAGAGCGATGATAGATTTTCAAACGCGAGAGATAAGAGATTTCGCACAACTAAAGAAAAAATTAGAAGTTTGCTATCTAAGCCGCAAAAGCACAACACACTTACAACTAGAGTTTAATACACTCAAGCAAAAACCCGGAGAAAATGCAAGAGCATTCGGATTAAGAACCGATAAGCTAGCAATGGAGCTATACGACTCCATGATAGAGGGAAGAAATCACACAATAGAAAGCAAGCGAACTATCTTAGATACGATTCAACAACAGGCATTACAGAATTACCAAATAGGATTGAGAGACGAGATCAAGTTACTTGTCCGAGCTCAGCATTTCGCAACCTTGCAAGAAGCGATTGCCGGAGCGAGCGCCGAAGAAAAGGTAAACGGACCGAGCGGATATCCACCGCGTCCCAAAAATAATTACGCGTATTCGCCGCAACCACGCGATAACCGAGCGTCAATACAATGCCAAAAATGCGGAAAATACGGGCACCTCGGAAGGGAATGTCGTACCAGTAGATACGCAAACCGTTTCTCCTTACCGAAACCCGAAACCCGCGGCGATAGGACACCCCGCGTAAACGCGATAGATAAAGTCTGCAATTACTATAAGAAAGCAGGGCACATGCGCGAAGAATGTTGGCTGTTAAATGGTCGACCAAATAGAGAAAGGACAAATCACAACAAACCTAATAACCCGCGAGGACAAAATAAAAATTTTCACTCGAAAACGAATGGTCCGAGAAAAAAGGACAGTAACTCAGCCGCGAATAGCGATGAGGAAGATAAAGAGGACACAAAGCAGCGCCGACCGGCGTTAGAGTATCAGGTGTCACATATGACGAACAAGCCGCAGAAGCATGCAGGGCTGGACTTAATCACTCTGCCCATGCGAGAAGCGAAGCGCGAAAAAATAAATTTACTGTTTGATACCGGAGCGGCCGTATCGATAATAAAGGTAAAACACTTGAAAGGCGAGACAATGATAGAAGAGGATAAAATGGCCCTTACAGGAGTAACAGGTCATAAAGCTCATACGATTGGAAAATTTACAGCAACTATAGACTTGAAAGATAGAAAGATCAAGCACACGATATACGTCGTCAAAGATGATTTTCCGATTGAATACGACGGGATACTAGGCGTAGATTTTATAAAGAAGCATCAAGCGTCATATAGTTACGAGTCGAGCTTAATACGCATAGGGAATAGCACGCTAAAATTATATCCGTACAAGAAAATGGTTTTGAAACCGCGAAGCGAGACAATAGTACAAGTCGCGACCGACAAAAATTCACTAGGAATAATACAGGCAGAAGAAACAATGCCAGGAGTATTCATAGGAAATTGCCTAGTGATGCCAGAAAATTTTCTATGTCCGGCAAGCATACTAAATACGACGGAAAAAACAGTCAAAATGCTGATGCCGCAAGTGACATTAGAAGAGTTAGAGCAAGAAGAAGCAGAAAAGATAGAATAGCGAAAGAGTCGAAAAATTGATACGCACGCAACACTTAAATGAAGAAGAAAAGAAAGCTATTATGAAAATTTGCAGAGATTTCAGCGACGTATTACACTTGGAAGGAGAACCACTGACATGCACTGACATCGTCGCGCATAAGATTACAACAAAGGCAGGCAGCGTACCGGTCAACGTCCGACCGTATCGCTTGCCAGAAAAATACAAGGAAGAAGTGAATAGGCAAGTAAAGGAGATGTTAAAAAACAAAATTATTAGGCCTAGCACGAGCCCATGGAATGCGCCGTTGCTAGTAATCCCGAAGAAAAGAGACGCATCAGGAAAATTAAAACTGAGAGTGGTAATAGATTTTCGGTTTGTAAACGATCTAACGGAGGGAGATTCCTTTCCATTGCCAAACATAACCGATATCCTAGACCAACTGGGAAAAGCAAAATACTTTACCACGCTAGATCTCGCCTCGGGATATCACCAAATCCCGATGGAAGAAGAAAATAAAGAAAAAACAGCGTTCTCTACACAATATGGACATTACGAGTATAATCGAATGCTTTTTGGACTGAAAAATGCCCCAGCGACATTTCAACGAGCAATAATAGCCGTTCTAGCAGGACTGGTAGGATTACAATGCTTAGTATATCTGGACGATATAATCGTATACGGAGCAAGTTTACAAGAGCACAACAAAAGATTAATAGAAGTACTAAAAAGGTTGAGAAAATATAATTTGAAATTACAGCCCGATAAATGCGAATTCCTTCGGAAAGAAGTGACGTATCTCGGACATGTGATCACAGAAAACGGCATCTCGCCAGATCCATCAAAACTAGAAGCAGTAAAAAGCTTCCCGAAACCAACAAAGGTAAAAGACATTCAGGCTTTCATAGGATTAGCCGGATATTACCGAAGATTTATTAAAGATTTCTCAGCAATTGCCAAGCCACTCACAAAAATGACCAGAAAGGATATCAAATTCGAGTGGAACGCGGAACAACAAAACGCATTTAACATACTTAAGGAAAAATTAACTACAGCATCGGTATTAAGATACCCGGACTTTTCTCAAGAATTCGTAGTGACGACAGACGCGTCAGATTACGCAATCGGAGCTATACTGTCACAGGGAAAGATAGGTCAAGATCAACCCGTGGCGTATGCGAGCCGAGTACTATCAAAGGCCGAGCAAAATTATAATACTACTGAGAAAGAATTACAAGCGATAGTATGGGCAGTGAAACACTTCCGACCATACGTTTATGGAACAAAATTCACCATAGTGACAGACCATAAATAATTGGTTTGGCTATTTAATGTAAAGGACCCCGGATCACGATTAATCCGATGGAGGTTGAAATTAGAAGAATACGATTACACTATTGTACACAAGGCCGGTCAAGAGAATAGAAACGCTGATGCGCTGAGTCGACATGTTCCGACAGATATCAACAAGATAGAGAAGGAAGAGAACAACGAAGAGGAGAGCGAAAGAAAATACACAGAAGAAGAGAAGCAACGTATATTATACGAATACCACGATGCACCTGTAGGAGGACATCAAGGTGTGGAACGCACCATAAACCGAATAAGGTTGACGCATAATTGGAGAGGATTAACACGAGACGTCAAAAACTACATTAATAAATGCGAACTGTGTCAAAAGAACAAGTTATCGCGAAAAAATAAAGCACCTCTAGTAATTACAGACACCGCGGATAAACCGTTTGAAAAATGTGCCTTAGATATAGTAGGACCATTGACGGTGACCGAAAACGGAAATAAATACATCCTCACGTTCCAAGATAACCTATCTAAATTCAGTAAAGCGATACCTGTACCGAACCAAGAAGCGAATACGATCGCGAAAGAATTCGTCACAAAGATAATTTTTGAGTACGGGATCCCAGAAAAAATCCTGACAGATAGAGGCACAAATTTTCTAAGCGAAATATTTAAAAGTACGTGCAAATTATTAAAAATAGAAAAAATTCAAACCACCGCGTACCATCCTAAGAGCAACGGAGCGTTAGAACGCTCTCATAGGACATTAGCCGAATACCTGCGTCATTATATTAACGCGGACCAGACAGACTGGGACGAATGGACGCCATACGCAATGTTCGCGTATAACACGACGCCACACACGGCGACCGGGTTTACACCCTTCGAACTGGTATACGGGCACCGAGCGACACTACCGACGGCACTGTCGCAACCACCGAAACCAACGTATACCTACGACGATTACGCGCAAGAGCTGAAAGAAAAATTAAGAGCGACACAACGAGTTGCAAAGGAACATTTGCGAAACGAAAAATCTAAGGCCAAGGAGACGTACGACAAGAAAACAAAAGAAATTAATTTCCGAGTGGGAGACAAAGTTCTCTTGCACGACGAAACGGTGCGTAGAGGGAGATAAAAAAAAATTAGAATCCCCGTGGATAGGACCGTACGAAATAATAGAAAAACATTCCGAAGTTAATTATACAATAAAAAAGGGACGGAAAACGACGCGAGTACACGTAAACCGATTAAAGCCCTTTATAGAACAGTAAAAAGCTACGAAAAATTAGGCGATAGAAAATAGACGATAGAAAATAAGCAAAAAAATATATATATAAGAAAAATAAGATAATATGTACTTACCGAACATCAATTACGGCGAACCAACCGCACCACTCGTTGACCGGTGGCCACATCCACCGAAATTTTCAAGGGCTGGTTAAGCACCCACGTGCCCGGGGGTGTTAAGGCCGCCTCCACGTAGGAGGGAGGGGGCGAGCGAGACGAGGAGGGCCCCGCTTCTACGTTGGAGGGAGGGGGCGAGCGAGACGAGGAGGGCCCCGCACACGCACTAGGCGCACCAGGCAAACTTACGGCACCCGCTCGCGCCGCCCTCAGCCAATAGCTGCGCATACAGGCGTCACAAGACGCTGGCGCGAAGTACAGATTACACTGAATGCACCTCATTTTAATTATCGTTAGACAACAAGTACTCTACCCAACGTTTAGAGACACATTAAACGCGAGGAGAGAAAAAATGCAAGGAGAAAGCATAATCAAGCCACGAAAAATTCAAAGAAAAGTAACATGAGTCCTTATCTTACAGGACACTGATCGTCGTCCAGCACTTCGCGAAAAAAGCGAAACCCGAGACAGTACCATCGTACGAGATACGACGATTCAGCAACGAGCCGGGAATATACTTCGAGAGAACCGGACAATTGCAACAGGTAGAGGCTACCTGGAAATTAGCGATAAAAATCGACGTAGCAGCCCTAGGAAACCGATATCACCAACTTCAAGAGTTTCTACAGCAAGCCGAAAAAATATGCGAAACGATAATCGCAAAGGACACGCAGCAGACGTGCAAAAACATCCTCCGAACAATAGAAAAAGATAACGAAAAATTAACGCAATTATTAACGCGATTACAAACGATATACAAAACAAAGGATAACAAACGTGGTTTAATAGATGCGATCGGCACGATCAGCAAAACGTTGTTCGGTACTATGGATGCCGACGATGCAAAAAACATACAGGAGCAGCTTGAACTGATACAAAATCAGCAACAGACTCTACGGCACACCGCGAAAACGCAATTAAAGGTGATAAATGCCACAATAGGCCACATGGAGGCTTTAGAAAAATCATTATACCAACAACTGCTAACGAACGTTACAACCAGAATACAGCAGGACACAGCTCTATATGCTAGACGAGAAGAAATAGACGAACAGTTATTAATACTAACTACAATTACGACAGACCTAGTAGAGGACGTGAAAGACACAATAGATTACCTTACTTATTCGCAAGAAAGAATTATACTCACGAGATTGTTACCGATAGAAAAAATCATAACGGAATTAAAAGAAGCGACGTCACAATTGACGCGAGGATCTCATTTCCCATTTAAAGTTAGACTAGAAAATTGGAACGATATACAAAGCTACGTAGAAATTAACGCGTATTACGATAACCCGAACATTTATACGATAATCAAATTTCCCGTGGTAGCATACCCTGTGTATGAAATAATAAAAACGACACCACTACCTGTCTACAGCCACGCGAATATTTTTACATTTTTAAGAATCACTCACAACATATTAGCAATAGATAAAGAAAATCATAATTATATAACGCTAGAGGAACGCGATCTAAATGATTGTAAACGAAACGGAATAAAATATGTATGTAACCGAAACTACCCGATATACTTTATAAAAGCCGACGCACCATGCGAGGTGCAAGTTTATGTAAAAACGCCAGGATATATAAACCTGCGAAAAACGTCAAATAATGTCAAACGTAACCTTATGGATAACATTAAGCGAACCTCAAACGTGGCTATTCTCGACGCCAAAAAAGCAAAAGCTAACGATTCAATGTAACGACCAGGCGGAACAAAAAGTAGAAATTGAACGAACAGGAAAACTAAGTATAAACAAAAATTGTAAATTAACCACACCCGACATTATTATAAAAACAAAAAGACAAACAACTATGAAACAAATAGAAATGCACTTAGCAGATTTTAACATAACACTAACAAACGAAAATAAAAACGCCAACAAACAAGCGAAAAAAGAAATTAGACTAGAACCGGTAATTAGAAACCCTAACGAACTAATGGAATTAAGTCTAGACATAAGCAACATAAATAAAGAGTTGGAAAAACCCCAAGACACCCTAATAAAAGATCCCTATGTCATATATCCCGTAGGATCGACACTTACGATAATAATAATACTAAGCATAATAGGAATAAGCATTTTATAAAACGAAATAAACGGACAAGCGATCGACCGCACATACAAGGCGATTCGGCAATACTATACTAGAAAGTAAGAAAGATGTAACCGTAGAAAACAATAAAGTAAATAAAACTACCTCGATAGAAATAGGAGTAAAAATAAACAACAACTATTGTAACAAAAACTACCGACCGTAGTTTTCTTCTCACAAAGGGGGAGGGATGTTACGGCCCCAATTTAAGATAAGAGAAACAATTATATTAAGTAAGAATTGTGAAACATAGATATTAAGTAAGAAGAGGTAAAATAATAGAATTAAGAAACCGAGACCCTGAAAGATATATTGAGAGCAAGCGACAAAGGAGAATCACAACAATAAGTTGCGCGACCGGCCTTCCGATCGAGCAACTCAGCAAAACCGAAGGACAGATGGATAAAACAGAACGAGAACAGAGGACGAGAGGGCAATTGGAGTCAGGGAGCAGACCAGTAACGGGCATTTTCTGTAATAACGGTCAACCAGAGTTAATTATACTATCAGTTTATTAAAAGTGTCGTGTGTTGTAATCATTTATAATCCCGCCTCCTCCGTGGATCGAAAGAACCCTGTGTCCCATACCCACAAGGGGCACAACAGTAGTAAGTGTATATGGTACAGTAAATATGTGAATGTATAATCTTTCTGCTCTCTATACATTTATATTATATTATTAATATGTATGCACCTATGCAAGTTTGCCTATAGGCCCTAAAGGTCAATCCAGACAAACTTGCATAAGTGCATAAGCATATGCATAAAGAAATGGATTGGTCTATTTCCTTAAGCACATGTATATGGACCAATCAATTAATTTCCTTATGCTTATGTTTATGCGCTATGCAAGTTTGTCTGGATAGACCTTTATTATTCAATGTATGCACATACATATTGATAATATCATATAAGTATATAGCAGAACAATTTACATTCAACATTTACTGTAACACATACACTTACTAGTCAATGTATACACATACTTATTAACAGTATATATAAGTATAGCAGACAATTTATGCATTTACACATTTACTATAATATGCCGTGCGAACAGTGGCACAGATCGATGTAAACGTCGCGATTTTACTTTTATGTCATTGAGTCTTCTACGCGGTTCTGTTCGCGTTAAATTACACAGTCAAAACGCTATTAAAAATTGCTGGAAATATTTAATTACTTTCTTACCACATATTTATAAAAAAATATTTATACAATCAATGAGATAAGACATCTTATAAGATGTAATAACTTTAGTACAATAAACAGCGTATGTACATTGTAAAAAAGTAAATAAATATTTTAAACATTTTTTATACTAGCGTTTTTTGCTCTATGATTTGACGCAAACTGAACCGCGTGAAAGACTCAAGAGCGTATAAGTAAAATCGCGACATTTATATTTACGTTGAAGGAGGACAGGAACCAGGAAAAAAAATATATTTTGTTTATATTTTTTCTTTTTATGTATTTCAGTGTTTTTATAAGAAATGCGTTATACAAAATAGATGCTTTAGAAGCACTATAAAAACAGCATTATTATATTTTTAAATATTTTTTCCCAAATAAAGATGCTCCTTATTTGGGAAAAAATATTCCTTGCAGTACAGACGGTGGTGCGGCCACATATTCTTGTGGTACAGTCGTTGCCGGCACATTTCCTTGTGGAACGATCGGTGCAAAATATCCTTGCAGTACAGGCGGAGCGGGCCCATATCTTTGCGGTGCAGTCGTTGCCGGCCCTTAATAACCTTGCGGTGCAGTCGCCGGCTCAGAATTTTGCGGTGCAGTCGTTGCCGATCCATAATAACCTTGCGGTGTAGTCGCCGGCTTAGAATTTTGCGGTGCAGTCGCCGGCCCAGAATTTTGCGGTGCAGTCGTTGCCGGCCCATAATAACCTTGCGGTACAGTCGCCGGCCCAGAATTTTGCGGTGCAGTCATTGCCGGTCCATAATAACCTTGCGGTGCAGTCATTGCCAGCACATAACCTTGCGGTGCAGGCCGATTCATTGCAAGCCGGTTAGCTTGCTGTCGTTGCTTCTTCTTCTCCTTCTGGAGAAATCTGTGGAAGGCCTGTTTTATTTGCTGAAAAATTAAAATTATTATATTTTTTTATAATATCTATAACACTTTAATGTTCAAAACAAGAAACTAATAAACCAACCTATACACCTTAGATATATATTATAAATTTAATAAAAGTAAACAATAATACTAACGTTTCGACTTCGTGGTGCGGACACGTATCCTCGCGATGTAGTTGCCGGCCCAGAATTTTGCGGTGCAGTCGTTGTCGGCCCATAATAACCTTGCGGTGCAGTCGCCGGCCCAGAATTTTGCGGTGCAGTCGTTGCCGGCCCATAATAACCTTGCGGTGCAGTCGGCGGCCCAGAATTTTTCGGTGCAGTCGTTGCCGGCCCATAATAACCATGCGGTACAGTCGCCGGCCCAGAATTTTGCGGTGCAGTCGCCGGCCCAGAATTTTGCGGTGCAGTCATTACCGGTTCATAATAACCTTGCGTTCAGTCGCCGGCCCAGAATTTTGCGGTGCAGCCGTTGCCGGCCCAGAATTTTGCGGTGCAGTCGTTGCTGGCCCATATTCTTGAGAAGCAGGCGGTAGCGACGCTGTCTTTTCGGGTTCCGTCGTCTTTTCGGGTTTCGTCGTCTTTTCGGGTTCCGTCTTCTTTCGCGCCGGTAGCAATTTAGTCACTGTGGCCGCCCTCGGCGTCCTCTCTCTTTCCGTCCCACCTTGCGGTGCAGTCGTTGCCGGCCCATATTCTTGCAATGCAGGCGGTGTGGCCGTCTTCGGCGTCTTCCCTTGCGCCCGTGGCTTGTTTGTCGCTGTCGTCTTCTCTCGCGCCAATGATTCCGGCGAATAGCGCGCCGTTTCGCTTCTGTCTGAAACATAAAACATATTTTATAATTTCACTTAGATATATATATATATATATATATACTAGCATGCCCCGCCGGGCTTCGCCCCGGAGAACATGTGTATTAAGACACGCAAATAGTCTCTCTCTCTCTCTCTCTCTCTCTCTCTCTCTCTCGGTCCCGAAATCGGTTTCCAAAAAGATCGGTAACAAAAAATAGTACATTTTATAGCACTCCCCGAGAAATTCTACTCTTTCTTCATGTATAATTTTTTGAGAATTAATCAATTATTTCCCGAAAAATTTAAAAAATTAAAAAAACCGGTTTCCAAAAAATCGGTAACAAAAAACTATACACATAGTGGCACTTCCCGAAAAATTCTACCTCTATTTCATATATTTCAATCAATTATTTCCCGAAAAATTTGAAAAATTAAAAAAACCGGTTTTTAAAAAAATCGGTAACGAAAAATTGTACACTTTATAGCACTCCCCGGAAAATTCTACCCTTGTTTGATCTATAATTCTTTGAAATTCGGTGAATTATTTCCCGAAAAATTAAAAAAATTAAAGAAACCGGTTTCCAAAAAATCGGTAACAAAAAACTATACACATAGTGGCACTCCCCGGAAAATTCTACCCCTATTTCATATATTTCAATCAATTATTTCCCGAAAAATTTAAAAAATTAAAAAAACCGGTTTCCAAGAAGATCGGCTATACAAATTATACAGTTTGTAACACTCCCCGGGAAATTCTACCTCTGTTTTATATACAATTCTTTAAAATTCGGTCAATAAATTCCCGAAAAATTGAAAAAATTTAGGAACCGTCTTCCAAAAAGATCGGTAACAAAAAATTATACACTTTATAGCACTCCCCAGGTAATTCTACCCCTATTTTATATACAATTCTTTAAAATTCGGTCAATTATTTCTCGAAAAATTAAAGAAATTAAAAAAACCGGTTTCCAGAAAATTGGTAACGAAAAACTATACACTCTATAACACTCCCCGAAAAATTCTACCCCTATTTCATATACTTTTGGTTAAAAATCGGTCGAATAGTTTAAGAGTGTATAAAGGACATACATACATACATACATACATTCTTTTTTATATATCATCATAGGAATGTGTGCGTGTGTGTGCGCGCGTGCGCGCGCGCAGCATAACATATATCTTACATTGTTATCTATATGAATATATATATAATATATATATATATATATACACACACTAGAAATATCCAATGCAATGTTACGGAATAATAGAAACGGGCCTCGGTTGTACGCGGTGCTCTCAGCGCACACGTACACGGCACGCACTTGTGTGCGGTACGAGAGTCACCACACTGTAGCAGCCTCGATCATATCAGCTGACAATCAGAGCGAGAAAGAAGAAACGATATATTTTCTCTCGCTCACTCGGCGCGCCACGTGTTGCAGTCGCAGTGTTGCCGGACGCATCGGTAGCATGCGATAGCATGCTGATCGACGAGAGGGAGGTTATGAGCATGACATGAGGTTATGAACTGTCATGACTTATGACAGTTATAACTGAATGTCTCTTGTACTTCATTGTGCGTCACTGACGCACGCATACACGTAAGAAGTGTTAGAAGAAGTAGTAGAAAGCATGGTACTTTGGCTCCCACGGAGCCAGAAATCCAGTGGGGCATAGAAGAAGAAGAAGTAGTAACAAGTGTGAGAGTGTGTGCGCTAAAGAAAACGGCAGTGATATGATGGCTGTCAGCTGAGATGCTATACTCGCAACGACAGGTTTTGCTATCTGGGATATATTATAAAAGTGGCCTGGTTATTTTTAATAAGTGCCAGAGGTGTTAATCGTGGCTGGCTACATTTAATTAGTTTTAGATCGTGGGCTAGCTAATTTTAATTCAGTGTCAGAGGCGTTGATCGTGAGCTGACTACTGATAAAATGTCACAAGCGTCAATTTTGGCGTTACTGACATAATAAAATGCCAGAGGTGTCAATCGAGGCTGGCTACATTTAATTAGTTTCAGAGGCGTTAATCGTGGGCTGGCTAATTTTAATTCAGTGTCAGAGGCGTTGATCGTGAGCTGACTACTGATAAAATGTCACAAGCGTCAATTCTGGCGTTACTGACAAAATAAAATGCCAGAGGTGTCAATCGTGGGCTGGCTAGATTTAATTAGTTTCAAAGGCGTTAATCGTGGGCTGGCTAATTTTAATTCAGTGTCAGAGGCGTTGATCGTGAGCTGACTACTGTTAAAATGTCAGAAGCGTCTATTTTGACAGTTGAGAAAAAATGTACTGTAAATATATTGGTCATTTTGTATTATAAATATATAAATATATATATATATATGTACATATATATATATGTACATATATATATGTACATATATATATATATATATATATATATATATATATATATCTATAAAGGAAGATGTCCTGACTGACTGACTGACTGACTGACTCATCAACGCCCAGCCCAAACCCCTGAACCAAATTTTTGTCAAAAGTATATGAAATAGGGGTAGAATTTTCCGGGGAGTGCCACTATGTGTATAGTTTTTCGTTACCGATTTTCTGGAAACCGGTTTTTCTAATTCTTTCAAATTTTCGGGAAATAATTCACCAAATCTCAAAGAATTATAGATCAAACAGGGGTAGAAATTTCCGGGGAGTGCTATAAAGTGTATAATTTTTCGTTACCGATCTTTTTGGAAGCCGGTATCGAAATTTTTTCAATTTTTCGGGAGTTTATTGACCGAATCTTAAAGAATTGTATATGAAGTAGAAGTAGAATTTTCTGGGGAGCGCCATGATGTGTACAGTTTTTGTTACCGATTTTTTCGGAAACCGGTTTTTTTAATTTTTCAAATTTTTTGGAAAATAATTAATTGAATCTCAAAAAATTGTACATGAAGAAGGAATAGAATTTTCCGGGGAGTGTTATAAAGTGTACTATTTTTTGTTACCGATCTTTTTGGAAACCGGTTCCGAATAATCGAATCTCAAAGAATTGTACATAAAGCAAGGTTTAAATTTTCCGAGTAGTGCTATAAAAAGTATATCATTTTTCGTTAACGATTTTTTTGAAAACCGGTATCAGAAGTTTGACGAATTTTAAAGAATTGTATATAAAACAGGGGTAAAATTTCCCAAGGAGTGCTATAAACTGTATAGTTCTTTGTTACCGATCTTTTTGGAAATTGGTTACGAAATTTTTCCAAATTTTTAGGAAATAATTGAGTGAATCTCAAAGAATTGTATATGACGGAATTGAACTTCAGTAGATAAAAAAGTAATATTTTTCAATTTATAGCATTTTAGAGAGAAAGAGAGAGAAGAAAGAGAGAGAGAGAGAGAGAGAGAGAGAGAGGGAGGAGGAAAGAAAGAGAGAGAGAGAAAAAGAGGGAGATGGAGAGAAAGAGAGAAAGAGGGGGGAGAGGGAGAGAGAGCAAGAGAGAGGGAGGGAGAGAGGGGGAGAGAAAGAGAGAAAGAGAGAGGGGGGAGGGAGAGAGAGAGAGGGGGAGAGAGAGAGAGGGAGGGGAAGAGAAAGAAAGAGAGAGGGAAAAAGAAAGAAAAAGAAAGAGAGAGAGAGGGGGGAAAGAGAGAGGGAAAGAGAGAGAGGAAGAGACTATTTTTGTGTCTTATTACACATGTCCTCCGGGGCGAAGCCCGGGTAACCAGCTAGTTATACATATATCTTGATATATAATTATATCTCATATTAACACATTATTTTTAGACGTAGCTGTTGAAAGAGAATTAGATGGTGACTTAATTTTGGGAGATATAGGTCAAGGATTGTCATTTAAAGCTGGTACGTTTGATGGGGCTGTCAGTGTTTCTGCGCTTCAGTGGTTGTGCTATGCAAGCAAAACTTTGCACAATCCTACAAAACGTTTATATCGTTTTTTCTCAACGTTGTATGCATACCTGCCAAGAAGCGCAAGAGCAGTGTTACAATTCTATCCAGAGAACGGTGAACAGGTTGAATTAATCACGGCACAAGCCGCAAAAACTGGCTTATTTTCCGAATAGCGCAAAAGCAAAGAAAATGTTCTTAGTTTTAATGACCGGAGGAGCTGCTCCGCTTCCAAAGACACTAGGCGTAGAGAACGAAGATAGACAAACCGTCGCTAATTCAAGAAGGTTTGATCCTCTCGTTGTCCGTTATTTTATTATTTTGTATTTGCAATTATTTTAAATATTTCTCTAACTATAACGTTAATATTACGGTAATAAAATAGACAATATTAATAATAAGAGATCAAAGAATGAGTTCAATATTTTATATTATTATTATTTTTTACGTAAACATAAATTGTGAAATACTCTGTTGTACTCTAGTAGGTAATACTTTTTCTAATTTTTCATGATCCAACTACTGGTATTTTACGTTATTGTTGATTTGTAAGATAAAGATATACTGTTTCTAAGATGCGTAACACTACAAAATGCATGATATTAGTACAAAATTACCTTTTTTAAAAAGGTAAAAAAAGCGCCAAGTACACGCGTAGTTGTTACCTCGAAAAAAACCAAATGGTAGTATCATTAATGTTGTGAGCGCACAACGATTTATAGATTAAGTATTGCACTTGGCAACTCCGAGTTGCCTCCTATCAGTAATTTGACCCTAGCGACGAAGACCGCTGACGCGAAGACCTGCCTAAGTTTCGGGAATGACCAAATATGGTCATCCCGGACATCACGGTACCAAAAACGCTGACAACGAAGTCAGCAACACCGAGCGGATAAAGAGCCCGCCTTTTCGACGAGCGGCGGGCAGTCGCTAGTTACCATCTTAGCGGACACGTACGTCCGATTAACAACTAATAAATCAATTACTGAAACGCGAGCGTAATAACTAAAGTAAAGAGAACTGTATCAAAAAGTAAATGGGAAATATATTTGACTGTTAACGTAATACATCGAGACAAGTGTTTCTTTTCCGACCCGAGATTCCCGAATCCTGTGCCGACCCTGAGAGAACTCCCGGTACCGGCACAATTGGTGGCAGCGGTGGGATCTCGGCAATCGGAGAACGTTAACGTCGCGTTGTAGTTTGAGGATAATAATTGACCACTCGACGGGTAAAATATAAGAGAACCGTTTATTCGGTCTTTGTACAATGGCGAGCGCAAGAAAAACTTAGATTTACACGTGACGCCATCCATTGTTGCCACGAGATTATACTTCTCAATCCAACTCGCGTGTGTTCCCGCCACAAGTGTTCGCCTGAAAGAAAAGAGCAAAAAGGTAAAAGTGGTGAAATCAGCCCTGACGGAAGCACCCGGTAGCAGCCCGCTCGAAAAAAAGGAAGCACCCGGTAGCAGTCCGATCCAGAGAAAAGAAGCACCCGGTAGCGGCTATTAGCGACACCGGAGATGGCGCCGACCTACCACAACGGTGACCCGCTGGCCCAGCAGCCGAGCCACGCAGCAACGGTCAACGACCAGCACAGTAACGAGCAACATGCGACTATAAATGTAAGTCAAAAAACAATTGTAACGCGTCTATGTGTAACGCGTGATAAAGCGATAAATGTCAGAAAGCGAAATCACTCCATTCCGGCCCGTTCGAAACGCGTCGTTTCTTCATAGCGAAACAGCGCGGCGCGCGATTGCATCCAGCTCGCAAAGCCCCGTACGTGCCGATAAGCATACAGATAGCAAAGCATTAGACCGCGTACGACTAAATCTAGACTCGCAACTTACAGACGATGACACGTCGGAACTGCACCCAAACGTCCTTGTAGAGCAAGAATTTTCGTTCGGTGAAGTATACGCAAGTTTAGCGCGCGAACCTAACAATAATAATAACGCAAACAATAGCGAAAACGACAGTGACGTACTACGACTAGACCCCACAAGTAGTTCCGGTATTTCGGACAATAACTCCCAGAGAAAAGAACTTTCGTTAACGTCATACGACAGCAGCATATTCTATCCGACAGAAAAAGATTATACCTCTCGGGCCAACAAAATGAGCCAACAGGAAAGAGCGGATTCGGACAGTATACCCCGCGACGAAATTCAAAATGCGCCAGGGACACCCGAGCGGGTCATCGCAGAAATAGAGCGAATCAAACCCTCGGTTAACAGACGACCGGCCGAAATAAACCAAAGCCGAGCGCCTGAGTCGGCGCAAACAAGTACAGGAGCACAGGAATCCGTGATGAACGACATCCTAAACATGATGCGCGACATGCAGGACCGAATAAACCGTTTAAAGGTCTCAGAATTCGAGCGCTCTGTCGAACTCCTTCGCGCAATGCGCGATACGCAGGACCGCGTAAGCAGATTAGAAACCGGTAACTATGATCGTCCCGACGAAAGAAGTCGCCGCGTGCGCAGCCAGGGACCCTTGGACGTTACCTACGGACGAACGTTGGAAGACGTCAGAAACCAACACAATTCCGTAAATACGTACATCAAGTTAAAGGACGCCCGCGATATGATTCCGGAAATTGACGGAACGTCGCGCAGTCAAGTACAAAAATTCTTAAACGCAAGCACCTATGCGATGAACGAAATTAACCCGGCGGAGGAAAAATCATTATTAAAAGGTATACTTTGCACAAAACTGACGGGAAAGGCAATGTACGATTTTCAAACGCGAGACATACACTCCTTTGCTCAGTTAAAGCAGGAAATAGAAATGTGCTATTTAGCCATGCGAAGCACCACGCACATTCAAAGAGAATTTAATATACTTCGGCAAAAGCCAAGAGAAAGCGCAAGAGAATATGGACTCCGTGTAGACAAATTATTGATGGAACTATATCAGTCCATGATCAAAGGCCGTGAACAATCTACCGAACAAAGAAAAGCAATATTAGATACAATACAGGAGCTAGCGCTAGAAAATTTCCAGCTAGGACTCCGCAATGATATTCAAACTATCGATCACGAAACTACACTAATCTCACAACAGCAATTTTGGGCGCCACGTCAGAAGAGACATTGAAAGAACTTCCTCAGCGCCCGATAAATAATAACGACCAAAACAAAAACGGCCAGGAGCAAACCCGACAGGCTAGAAGCGTCGGAGTTAAATGCAACAAATGCGGAAAGCTAGGCCACATCGGACAAGAGTGTCGCACTAGCCGATACGCCAATAAATATTCCCTGCCGAGAGCAGAAAGGCCCAACGAAATAAATGCCGTTGAAAAATGCTGCACATACTACTGCAAGAAAGAAAGGCACAAAAGAGAGGACTGTTGGACGCTTAACGGACGACCCGAAAACGAGCGGACTCGCCCCTCTAAATATACTCCGCGGGAAAAGAAACAAATAAATGCGACCGAGAAGAGTCAAGAAAACAGAACACGGGAATCAGATGATGACACGTCACGCAGCGACAGCAGTAGCAGCAGCCGCAGCAGCAATAGCAACAACCATGGGAAACGAAGAAAGCATAAGTACAAAGTAGCTCAAGTAACAGGTGAAGCAGATAAAAATTCTACTCTAGACCTCGTCACTCTTCCGATGTGACAAGCAATCAATGGAAAACTGAATTTTCTACTTGACTCCGGCGCCGCCGTCACCTTCGTCAAAGTAGGAAAATTAAAAGAAAACACAAAAGTTCGAGAAAAGAAAATAGCGCTAACCGACGTGACCGGACACCAAGTCTACACCCTCGGGACAACACGAGCATTAATACTAATAGGCAAGGACCTAATACGGCACAAAATGTACGTGGTACGAGACGATTTCCCAGTGGATTACGAAGGGATCCTGTGGATTGATTTCCTGAAAAAACATCAAGCCGTGCCCAATCACGCCGAAAATAGACTGAAAATTGGTACCGCGACATTTAAATTACAGCCGTATCGAAAGTTTACCGTACCACCGCGTAGCGAGACAATTATATCCGCGATAACCAACACTAACAGAGAAGGTATCATAAAGAGTGAAGAGATAGCCCCGGGAATATTCATTGGTAATTGTATGGTAAAGCCGATAGACTTTCTTTGCCCGATAAGCGTAGTAAACGTAACGGAGAAGCCCGTCGATATAATGACACCACATGTAACTCTAGAAGAGGCATCGGTGACTGACACGGCCGACATACTCACGGTACAGCCGACAGAGGAGCGTGAATCAATCACCGAGCGACGCGAAAAATTGCGCCGAAAATTAAGAATGAATCATTTAAATAGCGAAGAAAGAAAATTGTTAGAACAAATATGCGACGACTATTGCGATATATTCCATCTAGAAGACGACAAACTAACGTGTACGCCGGCAGTAAAACATGAGATCCCGACGCGAGCAGATAGCGCGCCGGTGAACGTCCGACCTTATTGCCTGCCAGAAAAGAATAAGGAGGAAATAAATCGACAGATTAACAAGATGCTAGAGAATGGAATCATCCGCCCTAGTACAAGCCCGTGGAATTCACCAATACTAGTGGTACCAAAAAAAAGCAACAAGCACAGTAACAACTGTGCCGCAATCAACACGTAGAACTACGTCTATTAGAATAGAACATATATGGAAGAGGCATTCAACATCGAGTCTGTGTCCGACATCGTGCGAGAGAGAAACGTTAATTGTGCGAGAGAGAAAGGTAGTGAAGCCTAATCGTCCGCAATGCGCATACGCAGATATCGTGCGAGGATGTCCCTTAATTAAATTATAATTCTTTAAAATACTCCTGTTTTTATGTTTTTAAATAATATTTAAACAATATTTAAACAATATTTAAACTATTAAATTTAAAGTATTTATTGATATATTTATTTTTTTATTTTTTTATTTAATAGATTTATTGAATTATTAAATTATTGATTGATTGATTGATTGATTGATTGACTGATTGATTTATTAAATTATTGATTGATTGATTGATTAATTGGTTGATTGGTTTTCATCCATTCACCCATTCATCCATTCATCCATTCATCCATCTATTCATTCATTAATTTATTTATTAAATCCATTCAACAATTCATCCATTCATCCATCCATTCATTCATTCATTCATTCATTTATTTATTTATTTATTAAATCCATTCACCCATTTATCCATTCATCCATTTATTTATTTATCCATTCATCCATTCATTCATTTATTTATTAAATCCATTCATCCATTCACCCATTTATCCATTTACCATTCATCCATTCATCCATTCATCCATTCATTCATTTATTTATTAAATCCATTCATCCATTCATTTATTTATTTATTAAATTGCAAAAACATTTAACTTACATTGAGAGCTTTAAAAAACTATATAATAAAGTATATTTTTTTCTTTAATACTTTTCAAGAAGGTTTAAAAAATCGGTATCGAAAAATTAACCCCGAAAACAATTAGCTCACATCAAAAGCTTTTCAAAACTATATAATAAAGTATATATTTTTTAAATACTTTTCGAGAAAAAAACCGGTTTCCAAAAAGATCGGTAAAGAAAAAGATTGGTAAAGAAAAAGATCGGTAACAAAAAATAGTACACTTTATAGCACTCCCCGGGAAATTCTACCTCTACTTCATGTATAATTTTTTGAGATTCAATCAATCATTTCCCAAAAATTGAAAAAATTAAAAAAACCAGTTTCCAAAAAAATCGGTAACAAAAACTGAACACATCATGACGCTCCCCGTAAAATTCTACCCCTACTTCATATACAATTCTTTAAGATTCGATCAATTAAATCCCGAAAAATTGAAAAAATTTCGGTACCGGCTTCCAAAAAGATCGGTAATGAAAAATTATACACTTTATAGCATTCCTCGGAAAATTCTACCCCTGTTTGATCTATAATTCTTTAAGATTCGATCAATTATTTTCCGAAAAATTAAAAAAATTATAAAAACCGGTTTCCAGAAAATCGATAACAAAAAATTAACCCCGAAAACATTTAGCTTACATCGAAAGCTTTCCAAAACTATATTTATTACTCTACGATTATTATTTTCGAAAATATAACAAAAAACTGCACAACCGGTTTAAAAAAAATCGGTATCGAAAAAGTAACCCCACCACCGTCATTTCCGGAAAATTCTACACTTATTTCATACATAATTCTTTAAAATTCGATCTATTAACTGTCACGTCTGACGGTACATAACTTTAGCCGCATAAATTTTTTCTTTTTATCCTTGCACAGCACCTGAAAAACAATATTAAATTATAATACACTCTTTAATTTAACTGTCACAACAATCACTCAGCTGACACGCCCTTATGTGTTCTTAAAACAGCAAAGACAAGCCTAAAGAATATGACCGCCTAAAGGCTCATTTTCAAGCTTAAGCCCTATTTTCATAAATCACACTATGAACTTTGGACAATTACTTATTAAAATTCCCCAGAGTCAATAAAATTAACTGCTCATTGGTATTCATTGACTATACAAACCTTATAAGATTCATTATGCAATATAAGCTCAGTTTGACCGGGATCTAACGGAAAGAAATGCCATGTTCTATAAGAATGTATTAAGAAAATCGAAATAAAATATAAATCAATTAATTAAAAGCAAACCGATCATAAAAATATAACCTTTTGTGCCTGAAGAACATTACCACACTAAAATAATAATTATTTCATTAACATTTTCCAAACATGATTGTTATAAACAATTAATTTACGTTATTAACAGACCTAACTAATATCACCATTGGAACCCTTATTAAAGGTCCAACAACTTTTGTTAATAAATTTTTCTTATATCTTTTAAAACAAACTAATTAACAATAAAAATTATTGAAAAATTATTATTAAAATTAATTAATAAAATCACTACAGACACTTAGCAGAACCTGTCAAGTAATCCCACAAAACCCCTACTTAATATCTCTGTTCAATTTTAAGATATAATTAAAAATTATGGAAATCCATAATTTACAAAAATTTTAAACACCCTAAAATATAGTCCTCAATTACTTAAATACAACAAAAGAAATCCCATCTTTTTATTCCTTACCGTTTACGAGTTATAAATTATTAAAGTTTTATGTCCACCATCTTGAATTTCCTACCATTTAAACTTAGAAAGACCAAATTACTTTTACCTTAATATTTGACCCTTTTAAACATTTTAAGATTAACAAATTTCATTTTTGAACGAAAATTTTGACACTTAATTATTATGATAAAAATGGAATCCGCCATGTTTCTAAACACTGATAGCGTTAATCCCGATTTTCTAATTGTACTAATTAATTTAATAAACGAGATTGAAAATTATTCATTTAGCGAATGACTTCAGTACGAGAGACGAGGATAGTTTAATGCCAACCCGTAGAGAGTAAGACGAAGATAGCCATATAGATTCCTAATAAAATTAAAATAAAATAGAAAACGAATAGTCCGTAATAAAAACAATAAAGGCGCGTATAAAGAATAATTATTAGAATCATTTGATAGAAAAACATTTACTACATAATCATTTATTTTTGCAACCTATTTTTATAAACAATTATAAATAAATTATTAACTATGTCAATAAATATTTTTAACCTGTACTCCAGGTAATGTATAATAACTTTTATGTAAGTTAAAACATTGTCAGTCCATTAATAAAGGCTACACAAAATTCTAAAGAGAAAACCACCCGGTATAAAGCAAAAGTCCCGAAAACTGCCCCGTGACATAGTTGTACATCTATATCCCCAGGCAGTTCCCAGGACAGGGGAATTTAGATTATAATGTCCCGTAAATCACAATGGTTAAAAATCCCTTTTTATATACACTAATAACCTGAACATTTTTCCTTGAAAATAATATATAAAGCATACTTTTTAATAAACTCCTATACCTAATTAATCAAAGAAATACATACCTCTATTCGGGTCCCGACACCCCATAATAAAACTCATTCTTGTATAAACGAATTTCGATAACACGTGCACCCTCTCCATTGATAGCCCTATAAAAAATAACTACAACATTTATTTCTGCGAATGTTTATTTATAAAATATATATAATAATAGAAAACTAATTCTTGTATAAACGAATTCTAATAGCACACACACACTCTTCGTTAATAACTTTATAAAAATATATCAATATGTGAATTAAAAATTGCCAAATTGTTTAACAAATAATTTGTTACTAATAAAAACTTATATTAACAATAAAATTTTTTAATGTTATATTATACTTTAGTGAAAGTCCTGCAATATATTTCCTATACACCCTTATCGAATTCCCGACCGTTTCCAAGATATAAAAATAATAAGAATCTTATTACATAAACAATTTAATTTTATTGATCTGCTATACTAATGAGAATGCTAACCATTTCTACTCACATGTAATATTATTAACATAATATTAGACTCATTATTACTATTGCTAACAACACTTTTTATTAACATTGTTATTGACAAATATATATCTATATATAAACACTTACTGAAATAATATTATCATCGAGCGTCAATCGCCGAAGCGTCACTCACGAACCTGAAAAGGATAGAATTGTATCATGCGCCACGTAGAAACGCGAATCCAAGCGAGATGCGAATATTAGTAACTGTTAGACAAAGAGGGCAATATCTTTGATGCTTTGGACATGCTATTAATTATTTGAATTGTATAATTGAATTATTCTACTTTATGTAAAGTATGTCTAAAGGAAGTTAAATAATATTTAACATATATTTGTATACTTTAAACTCAATTTATTAAAGATTTCTTATATTCTTTTGAAACAAAAATCATGTTGAGATTTTATAATGAAAGAAGATATTACTCTCGTTACGAATCGCTACTAGAATAGAAATAGAAACGAGGTCACTAAGTGACTCATATGAGTGGAATCCAGTCCTCGCGTAGAACCATATATGGACATGCCGAGGTGAAGCGAAACCCATGACCATATAAGGTAAAGAATTTCAAGACACCACCTCATGACTCATTGCTGGCAAGCGAGCCGCACAGGTAAAAGTAGACTCATATCCGTTAGACACCGCCCTATGACTCATTGTGACGAGGTGCGGTCACCTCCCACTACCGTTTCCAGAAATATATAAAAGCACCGTTCGCCCACTCGACTGAGAGTGTGGAACGGGCCAAGAAACCTTACACATCGTATACTACTCGTTCCATCCTCCACATAAACCACTTGTATCTTGGAATTCTACAATAAATATTATACTCTTTTATATAAAAAAAAAAGAAAAGGAAGATAAAATTATTGAAACACCTACCTTCAACGGACCCGAGAAGCCATAGTCCACATCGCCGAACAACAGCTATTTATCCTGGGGTTTTACCCCCTTAACAGCGGAAGAAGAACCCATTCGACGGAGACGTTCTGCCGGATCGAGCCACCTCGCATCACCCAGGACGTCACAGAAGTACAGAAGCATCGACGACACGGAAGAAATAGCAACAGCGTGGACGGGCATACGGGCATTAATGGCGGTCGTTGAGGACGGTCGATAGTCGATTAATAATTGCTGAAGAAGAACGCGAGCGGTACTGTCGTCGCGTGGAGATCGCGCGCGCGGAAGTCACATTGACCGGTAAAGAAGCTATACAACTAGCTGGGAAGATACGGAAGAGAGACGTCGATAAGTACGGAAGAAGCTACGGCCGGTTATCAGGAGATCATGATGGAAAATTTTACGGTAACGGAATTAAAGGATAAACTGCGAAGCATGAATTTAGCCACCAGTGGAAATAAAGCCGAGCTCATTTTAAGGCTAAATCGAGCAGATCCCTTATGGAGAGAGAATGATGATACACATAACACAGAAAACGACGAAGAGGAGGAAGAAGACGCTGCGACCGGTACTACGACCACAGAAAGCACTGTGGCCGCGGAAGAAGATGTGACCGGGAAGCAGAGACGGAAGTTCGTATGTGAGAAGACAAGTATGTACCAAAAAGAGCTCGATCTGTCTAGACGCGAGAACGAATTAATGCGGAGGGAGCTGGAGTTGATACGAAGAGAGAACGAATTTTTGCGTTCAGCGCGACCAGCACCAGCGCGACCGGCACCGGTACCTATGGCGGAGCAAATAGCAGGGCAGACGGAAAACATGGCTCCAAGAATAAATGTATAACCTAGATGACAACATGGCTAAGCTACTATTGGGAGCAAAGTTAAGTAAAGAGGCGGCTGATTGGTTTCACTCAGTACCAGGGCACTTACTATTATCAATGGAGGAACTGTTAGACAGGATGAGAGCAATGTTTGACAGAAGAGAAAATCGATTGACACTTAGAAGAGAGTTCGAGAATAGAAATTGGCAAGCGAATGAAACTTTTAGCGAATATTTCCATAAAAAACTTATATTGGCAAACAAGGTACCGATCGACGAGAAAGAGATCGTGGACTACTTAATTGAAGGAATTCCAGTAAAGGCGGTTAGACAGCAGGCGATAATGCAGCAATTCGTCAATAAGAAAGCGATGCTAAAAGCGATGGAGAATATATCTCTTTATTATGACCAGAAGACTCCTAAGAAGCCATCGATGGAAAATGAAACAAAGTCGGTGAAGACAGTGAAGAAGACAGAGGATCGACCAGATTCGAAACAGGAACCTAAGTGTTTCAACTATAATACTTTAGGACATATCGCAGTTAGTTGTCTAGCGCCGAGGCGCGAAAAAGGGGCATGTTTTAAATGCAATCAGACGGGACACCAATACAAAAATTGCCAGACGAAGGAAGTTACGGCCAAGGGTGATACGTCGCAGAATACGAGAAGTAAGAGGACGGATGTCAACAATGTGTTTGTAGAGGACGAAGAATTCCGTAGGAACATATCATACCAGATGTGTGAAGCATGACAGTGTAAGGTAGACTGTGAGATAGAAACATTACTTGACACCGGTAGCCCCGTAAGTTTTTTAAAAGATATTTACGTGCCGAGCGATTTAGTTACTCCGTGTTTGCCAGAGGATAACAAGTATAGAGGATTAAATGAGAGCGTGTTACAAGCTAAAGGTCGAGTAGCGGTTAGGTTATCATTGAATAATAAAGAGTCTAGAATTTGTTCATTTTTGATAGTACCCGAAATTTCAATGAAGTCCGCAGCCGTAATTGGGAGAGATATATTACGTCAATTCTACGAGAAAGTTCCGTCACCGACTGAGATAGATGAAGATAAAGTTATTCGCGAAATATTAAATATCTATATAAGTAGTTGGGAAGAAAAATTAGAAGATCAGTTAGAGATCAATCCGGACGAAACAATAGAGACACAGAAAAAAATGAAGTTGTACGCCGAACATTATTTAGACCCGGTACGACCGGAAGTACCCGAGACAAAAGCCAAACTTAAACTAAAACTCAAACAAGATAAACCCTTTCAGTTTAAGCCCCGACGGCTCTCATATACGGAAAAGATTAGTCTTCGTAAGCTATTAGACATTCTACTAGAAAAGAAAATAATACGTCCTAGTGAATCCGAATACGCCTCGCCGATTGTGTTAACGCGAAAGAAAAACGGAGAAATAAGATTATGCATAGATTACCGCGATTTAAATAAATTATTAGAGAAAAATAATTTTCCGATACCAAACGCGGAGGATTTAATTGACGCTTTACGAGGGAAAAAAATATTTTCACGATTAGATTTAAAGGATGGTTTTTACCACATCAAAATGTCAGAAGACTCTATCAAATATACTACTTTCACGACGCCGTTTGGGCAATTCGAATTCGTATGTATGCCATTCGGACTGAAGGTAGGTCCAGCGAAGTTTCAATGGTATCTTTATAAGGTGTTAAGAGTACTTATTCAGGCCGAGAAAATTGTAGTATATATGGATGATATCCTCATTGCATCAGAAACACTAGAAGAACATTTCGCGATATTAAAAGAAATATTTAGAATATTCGTAGCAAATCGGCTTCAATTAAGGATAGATAAATATCTGCAAACGGAGATAGAGTTTATAGGATATACGATTTCGGGAAAGGGCATAGGTCCAACAAAAAAGGGAATAATAGCGGTTCAGAAAATTCTAGTACCAAAAAACACGAAAGAAGTACGTAGTTTCGTAGCGTTATGCTCTTATTTCCGTAAGTTTATTCGGTCGTTTGCAATACTGGCTAAACCCTTATACGACTTATTAAAAAAGGACGTCTCATTTTACTTTGGAAAAGATGAATTATGTACATTCGAAGCTTTAAAGAAGAAGATAATAGAAGCACCGGTATTAGCAATATACAGCCCCTATAGAGAGACAGAATTGCATTGTGATGCTAGTACTATAGGTTTCGGGGCAGTGTTGATGCAACGAGGAAGTGATAAACAGTTCCATCCGATATTCTTTTTCTCAAAGAGGACGATTGATGCCGAAACAAGATACCAAAGTTTTGAACTCGAAATGTTAGCGATTGTGTATGCTTTGCGTAGATTCAGGGTATATTTAAGTGGTATAAAATTTAAAATAGTAACCGATTGTAACGCTTTAACACTAGCATTGAAGAAGAAAAAAATAAATCCGCGCATAGCAAGATGGACATTAGAACTATTAGAATATGATTATGTAACAGAACATCGTTCAAATGCGAAAATGTGTCATGTAGACGCTCTAAGTAGATTACCTGCAGATGTTTTAATAGTAGAAGAGAATTCGTTTGAACTAAATCTGGCTCTTAGTCAGGGTCGGGATTGTAAGCTTCGTGAGTTACGGGAGGAACTTCAAAAAGCTGAAGATTCACATTTTGAGATGAGAAACGGGATAGTTTACCGAAAACACGGTACGGAATTATTATTTTACGTTCCCCAGGCGATGGAGTCACACGTTATTAACAAGTATCACGATCAAATGGGCCACCTAGAGGTTGAAAAAACATTAGAGACAATGCTAAAAAGCTATTGGTTTCCTTGCATGAGGCAGAAAATAAAAAATTATATCGCAAATTGTTTAAAATGCATAGCATTCTCGCCGCCAAAGGGTAGAAAAGAAGGATACCTACACTCTATCCCTAAGAGCCAGGTGCCATTCGAGACGTACCACGTAGACCATTACAGACCAGTAGATAAGGATAGATTAGCGAAACGATATATTTTAGTTGTCATCGATGCATTCTCTAAGTTCACGAAATTGTATCCAACGAAAACAACGGCGACGAAAGAAGTTATCGATAACCTAACATTACATTTTAACACGTACAGTAGACCGCGCATTGTTATATCGGATAGGGGCACGGCTTTTACGTCCAACGATTTTCAGGATTTTTGTATAGAAAATAATATTCGCCACATTTGTATTGCAACAGCCTCCCCGAAAGCGAATGGGCAGGTAGAACGTACAAATAGACTCATAGGTCCTATGATAAGTAAATTAATAAATAACGACGAGAAGGTATACTGGTATAAAGTTATGGCAGAAGTAGAATTCGCGATAAATAATTCGGTACATAAAACGACAGGTGAAACGCCTAGTAGGCTTTTATTCGGAGTAGACCAGAAAGGGAAAATAGTTGATAAAATTCAGGAACATCTAGAAAATATTGTAAATAATAACGATCGAGATCTAATAAACTTAAGAAATACAGCGGCCAAGAAAATAGAAAAAAGTCAGAAATACAACAAAGAATATTTTGATAAAAAAAGGATAATAGCACACACTTACACCATAGGTGACTACGTTATGATTAAGAATATAGATACTACTAAAGGCGCGTCACACAAACTTATTCCTGAATTTAAAGGGCCCTATGAAGTAATTCAAGTCTTACGAAACGATAGATATATAATAAGGAATGTCGAAGATCACCAAATAACAAACAAACCGTATCAGGGAACATGGGAAGCAGCCAACATGAAACCGTGGATGAAAGAAAAACATCCAGAAAATAACATTAACGACGATACAAAATAGAGTACAATGTAAAAGTTAAAGACAATTAGAATTAAGTTAAGGTTAATTATTAGAATTAAGAAAATTGTTAAATCAAAGAGAAAAATGTTCTTATGTTCTGTGAAATAGCAACACTCGGGACATTTGTGTAGGATAGCTTTTATTTTTGCTTGAGTTACAGGTGACCAGCTCCGAAGACCGTTCAGTCTGTACTGACGAGCCCCGAATCGTGACGCGCACACGACGCGTACAATAGGCGGCGCCGTGTGTGTGTGTGTGCGTGTTTACATCTTTATGCTAGTCGTTGTCTCTATATCGTATCTCTATCCAGGGATATCACATCTCCCCCTCCTTATTCCGCAAACGCTCCGATCGGCGTAACCCTAACGGGCTGCGTTGTTTTTCTGTCGTCGTTTTCTCCGTTTGTTTCAAACGGATAACTGAGCAGGGCTGCATCGCATCTTATTACTTGGTTGGCGTGTCTTTTCCACGGTTTCTGATCGTCTACTTTAATATTATACGTAACGCCCGGCACCAACACTTCATGTACTATTCCTGGAATCCATGACTCTTTTCCCCCCTGACTATATTTTTTTACCATCACCGAGTCGTTTATTTTGAATTTAGCTTGCTTGTGTCCTGGATAGTTTTGAATCTGTCTTGATTGGTGTGTTACCATGCGCTCGCTTGTTGTTGGCGGTCGCAGTAAAGAAAATTGTGTTTTAATTTCTCGACCTAGAGCCAAACTCGCAGGCGTCTTCTGTGTGGCCACGTGTGGGGTGGATCGGTAATCGAATAAAAACTTTGTGACCGCATCTTCAAAAGATGTACCATCGTCTACTATGCATTTGATTTTGCGTTTGAACGTGTCGACAAAATTCTCCGCGGCGCCATTTGTCGCGGGAAAGTACGTAGGCGTGATGCTATGTCTGATACCGTTTTCTTTAACAAAACGTTGGAACTCTCCCCCCCCCCCACGAAGGTGGAGTAGTTATCAGTGACCAAGTGTGCCGGATAACCGTGTCTAGCGAATACTATTTTAAATGCTTTTATGGTATTTATTTCACTCATTGATGGCATTATGATTGCCTCGGGCCATTTGGAGTGACTGTCAACAATAATCAAAACAATCTTTCCCAGAAAAGGGCCTAAGAAATCTGCATGAATTCTGTGCCAAGGGGTCGTGGGCCACGCCCAGGGCGTTAATGCTATTTTTTTTAGTGTTTTTCGCGTTTCTAGACATGATCGGCACCTTTGGGTAATGAGTTCTATCTCTCGGTCCATCCCCGGCCACCACACAAAAGATCTCGCCAACGCTTTCATTTTTGTGACGCCAAAATGACTGTGATGCAATTCTTTGAGAACGACCTTTCGCAATTTTTCGGGAATGATTACTCGATGTCCCCAAAGAACGCAATTATTATCTACTGTTAACGCTTCCCGTTTATTCCAAAACGACTTTAATGGCTCTTCGGTCGGTTGTTTTTCGCTCCAACCATCCATACAATGTCGAATTATTTTGCTTAGTGTTGCATCCTCGCGCGTGTGCTTTTGTACGACTTTCTAATCGAGTGTAGCAAAGTCATACTCTTTAACTAGGTTTAGATTAGTGTATGCCATGTTGTACAAGATCGAGAATTCTTTTGCTGTATCTTTTGTATCTTTTAACGGCAACCTACTCAACCAATCGGCATAGTTATTAGACCCTCGAATATGCTTTATTTCGTAGTGGAATGGTGCAAGAAATAACGCCCACCTTTGCAATCTCGCTGCCGCTATTTCAGGGACCGATTTTGCTGGATCAAAAATTCGCGCTAATGCCGCCGAGTCCGTTTGAAGTATGAAATTGCGTCCGTACAAATATTCGAAAAATTTTCGTACTCCAAATATTATTGCGAGACCTTCTTTGTCAAGATGCGTATAATTTTTTTCTGCGGCCGTGAGAGAACGGCTCGCGAAGCATACAGGTCGATCGAACCCCGATTCATCTCGGTGGCCTAACACCGCTCCGATGCCATAGGGGGACGCGTCGCAGGTGAGAACTGTCTTTTTATTGGGGTCGAAATGTACCAAAATTCGTTCTGATGTAAGTTCCTTTTTTATGCTTTCGAATGCTACATCGCATTCTGTTTTCCACTCGAAGCTATTTTTCTCTAAACATGCGAAAAGAGGCCTTAGTTTGTGGGCCATGTTTTCAATAAATCTGCCGTAGTAATTTATCGACCCCAGAAAACTTCTCAGCTCCGACACGTCCTTGGGTCGCGGGGCGTCTATTACGCTCTTTATTTTCTCTCGAAGCGGTCGTATGCCTTCTTTATTACTTCGAAATCCTAAGTAACAAACTTTGTCCTCCAAGAATTTACACTTTTCGAATTTTAACCTAAGTCCCGCTTCGCTCAGTCGCTGTAACACTTTTCGTACTCTTTGTAGATGTTCTGTTACGCTTTGCGCAGATATAATAATGTCGTCGATGAATACTATTGTACCTGGGACACCCAGTAATAGTGAGGCCATGATTCTCTGGAAAGATCCAGGTCCCGTGGAAACACCGTAAGGTAATCTGTGATACTTGAATAAGCCTACGTGTGTGCTGATAACCACTAGTTTCTGAGAATCAGGGGACAACGGTAGTTGTTGATAAGCCTCGGATAAGTCGAGTTTCGTGAAAATTTTTCCACCTCGCAATGTTTCCAAAACCTCCTCGACTCGAGGAAGCGGGTATCGATCAATTTCAAGGTATTTATTTAGTGTAACTTTGTAGTCACCACAGAGTCGAATAGTCCCGTCGTTCTTTAACACGGGCACCACCGGTGTCCCCCAGTTCGAAAATTCCACCGGTGAAATGATTTCAAGGCTTTGTAATCTCGATAGTTCTTTTTCGACTTTATCACGGAGTGCCCAGGGTATTTTCCTCGGTTGCAAGAATTTGGGTCGCGCCTTATTAGTCAGACTAAGCTTTAATTCACCTTTTGTGAATTTACCAATCCCGGGCTTGAAAACCTCGGGGAACTTTTTTCGAAAATTTTTAGTTTCAATCTCGGCTATTTCGCTTACATTGGACTTTTTTCCCGACGTTTTATTCATTTGAAGTTCTGAATTTGTTACTTTGCTTTTGAATGATAATGGCCACATCCCAAATTCATGCAACCAAACTCTACCGATTATTGGTTTACCCCCTTTTTCAACAATGTATAAATTTTCTTTTATCTTAATATCGTCTTTTTTTGCCAGGACTTCAATATATCCCACTATTGGTAACTTTTGTTTGTCGTACGCACGCAGTAATATTTTTGACAATCGGATCGGTGTTTTAAAAAAAAAATTCTCATAACATTCTTTGGAAATTGCGGAGACGTCCGCGCCTGAATCTACCTCCATCTTTAACGGTATCTCGTTTACAATAATTGTTTCAAAATGCGGTGCGATTTTTTTACTTAGCTCCGTTTTCGTTGCGTCCGTGGCTCGTACTGAGTAGAAATCGCTGTCGAATCGGCCGCTGTCGGATGTTTCCTCGCTGTCTTCGTTCCTCTCCAATGTGTCTTCAACGTCGATGTGGTTTTGGTTTCGTGCTGTCCCACTGCTTCCCGCCGGGCCCCTGCGTCTACACATTTTGTATATGTGCCCTTTGGATCCGCATTCACTGCAGTATTTATTACGTAACGTGCACTCGGATCTAATGTGATTTGGTCCTCCGCAACAGTAACAGATTTGTTCACGTCTTGTTGTTTATTTCTGCTTCCGCGTTCCCCGTTCCTATCTGTCCCTCTTCCTTTGGGCGGTGCTCTCATTGTCGTATTTCCCCTTCTTCCGTAGTTACCTGCTGCGAAGTGCCTCGACTGCACAACATGAACCTCTGCTGTGTCTGTTGTGATTTGTTCCGCCTGTCTATTCGGCGAGAATTTTTCGGCGTTCTCCGTTCCGAGTCCCGCCGCTTTGGAGTCTGCTAATTCCACTATTTTTGCTAGCTTAATAACGTCGTCGAGTGAAGCGTCCGCTGGTGCCTTCAATAATTCGTATCTTACTTGTTGATTGTTTACTCCCGCTATGAATTGGTCCTTGAGCTGGCTGTTCAATTCTGTGTTCTCGAATTGACATCTCAGAGCTAACTTTCGAAGAGCTGTTATGAATCCTTGGATCGACTCGTTCGTCTGTTGTTTTCGTTCGCGCAGCGCGAATCTCTGTAACTGTTTGTTCGGCGTTGAATTATAATGTTTCTCGAGTTTCTCCTTTAACACCGCGTATTGTAACGTTAAAGGTGTTTCAGTTTCACAGATTGCGGGAATTTCTGCGAATATTTCTTGCGACACTTGTGTTAATAATAAAGCTGTTTTTTTCTCTGCCGTCACTCCGTTTAGCTGAATAAATGCTTCTAGCTGTTGCACGAACGCATTCCAATTGCCTCCTTTCCGGAACGGTTTGATGTTTCCAAACCATGTGGCCATCGTGGTGCGATTTCCGGTTACCGGAATGCCGATTTTTATTTCGTGTAAGAGTTGCACAAACGGCCCGCGATCCTTTACGAACCTCGATACTCGCTTCCGAATGATATCTATCACCTCGTTTTTCTCTCTACTTATTTCAAATCTCTCACAAACTTTTAATAATTTTGTCTTTGTTAGTTCATACACCCATGCAGTTTTTCCACTATACACGAGCGGAGCGATTGTGTCCCAGTCTATTTGTTCTTCTTCACTGCACATATCACTCTAACTTGTTTAATTTATTAATCATTCTCGTCGCCAGTGTGAAATAGCAACACTCGGGACATTTGTGTAGGATAGCTTTTATTTTCGCTTGAGTTACAGGTGACCAGCTCCGAAGACCGTTCAGTCTGTACTGATGAGCCCCGAATCGTGACGCGCACACGACGCGTACAATAGGCGGCGCCGTGTGTGTGTGTGTGCGTGTTTACATCTTTATGCTAGTCGTTGTCTCTATATCGTATCTCTATCCAGGGATATCACATGTTCATGCCAAGGAGGTAGACGAAATTATTTATACAAGTTACTTAGAAATTTTTTTTTACAACACCGACTCCAGAGGCGGAGATCAAAAGTCAGAATTGGCCGAGTGTGATAGAGTGTTGTGATAGTAGCTTAAGACCTAAGGCGGATAGACAACTCCGTTAGGTTGGCAGTACGGATACGGCAGCGAGCGTGAAGAGACGTATCGTATATTGTAGCGCCGAAACTAATAAAGAGTTTTCTAAAGCTACTGCTTCAAATTGCTCAGATCCTGACCCAGCCTATTACAAGTAGTTGCTTTATATCTCTTTCACAAAATTATATTATCTAACTTAACTCAAGTGACATGTATTTTAAAAAAAAGAAAATCTTTATTTTCTTCTTCACAAAATTATATTACCTAACTTAACTCAAGTGACACGTATTTCAAAAAAAGATGTGAAATTTTTAAATTAAATTGCGCCAATTTTAAAGAGAATATGTATATTGCTTTAAAAGATAATTGTTATGCAACTACTTTAAAGAAATAAAACCCAAGTGGTGTCTTCGTATTTATTCAAGAGTTTTCCTATTCTAAACCCAAGTGATAATAGCTTCTTAATTTTCTTTAACAAATTTTTAATATTACAAAGAACCATTTTAATTGCAAAGAATTAAAAAAGTAACAGTACAAAATAAAAATATTTAATTAAAACAAAATAAATAAATTTTTCTTGGAAAAAAACTTGACGCTGCTTTTTTATTCCTGTCGCATTTTTCCCTAAATTATGTTTATTGTTTTTTATTCAATCAAAAATCTTAGTACTAATGTTTTAATGTTTAAATTTCAAAGTCTAGCAATGCCAAGTTTTTTTACAAAAAAATTTATTTATTTTGTTTTAATTAAATATTTATATTTTGTACTGTTACTTCTTTAATTCTTTGTAATTAAAATGATTCTTTGTAATATTAAAAAATTGTTAAAGAGAATTAAGAAACTATTATCACTTGGGTTTTATTTCTTTAAAGTAGTTGCATAACAATTATCTTTCAAAGCAATATACACATTCTCTTTACAATTGGCGCAATTTAATTTAAAGATTTCGCATCTTTTTTTGAAATACATGTCACTTGAGTTAAGTTAGGTCATATAATTTTGTGGAAAAGATATAAAGCTACCACTTACGTTAGATACATGTCACTTGAGTTAAGTTAGGTAATATAATTTTGTGAAGAAAAAATTAAAGATTTCAAATTTTTTTTTAAATACATGTCACTTGAGTTAAGTTAGATAATATAATTTTGTGAAAAAGATATAAAGCTACCACTTATATGTACTACTTGGGTTTTAATTTTTTTGTAAATAAAGATACTACCCACCCACTTTTGGATTTTTTCGAGATTAAATTCTACGGGAGTGACGAACCGTGGGATCCTTATCTCTATTGACACACACACACACACACACACACACACACACACACAGCAGAGAGGGTTTGGAGTCATTAAATACTGCGGGAGTGATGAACCGTCGGGTCTTTATCTCTGCTGACACACACGCACGCACGCACTCACGCAGGCACGCACGCACGCACTCACGCAGGCACGCACGCACGCACGCACGCACGCACGCGCGCGCGCATGTATATACACACACACACACACACACACAGGACTAGCCCCCTACCACGTCCATGTCGTTGGTCCTGCGTTACGCTAAGAGTAGGGATATAGTACTCGCGCAGCCCTTATGAAAAAAAATTATTGAGAGCCAATAGTAACTACTGGACTTTCAATAGTAACTATTAGATTTAAGTAGTATGTTAATAGTAACTTTTAACAGTTTACTACTGACGAAGAGTACACTTTTAGTGGCGTTGCTATACGACGATTGGTATACTACTGATCCAATAGTTTTATAAACTGTAACTATTGATGGACTTACTACTGACAAATAATATACTATTGATCCAATAGTTTCATAAAATGTGACTACTGGTGGTGTTACTATTGACGAATAATATACTATTGGCCGAATAGTTTCATAAACTCTGACTACTGATGGGGTTACTACTTATGAATGGTACCTATTCACAGTTATTTATTTGTAAAAAATATTATTGTAAAAATGTATAATTGCTGAATAATTCTGAACTCAATGGCAACCGTTCGTCGCCAGTCTGGCAAATAGTTATTATTGGGACTATACATCAAGGCCATAATTGTTCAACAGTAACTATTCACATCTGAATAGTAACTGCAGTCAATAGTTTTGCGAATACCCGAGTACAAATTAACCTAGTCAATCTGATCCAAGACCTAGCAACTAGATATTATTGATTAAATTAAGTTTTCTGACTCGTCACTGATTGTGAATAGTTGCTATATAGCTAATAATTCATATGTGATTGGTCATAACATATATAGACAAAAAAATATATTTATAAATCGTAGCAGTGGTGCAGTACGTAAGATGAGCGACTCATAAGCCAGGGGTCTCAGGTTCAAATCCCACCAGGGGCGCCGCACTAAAGTATAAACAAATTTTTCAGGTATAATTTAAATTGTATTGTGATTCTAAGATTTTCAGTAATAGAAAAAGTATTTTAAGAACAATAAAAAAGGTAGTAATAAATAAAAATTTTACTTTTTTATTTAGCGGCTGTCTATAGTTACTATTGAATCTCAATAGTATTTTTCTATAAGAAACTATTCGTCAATAGTTTTCGTGAATACTTACCATTGGAATAAAATAATTAATCCCAAATAGTTTCTCAGTAGTCCGCCAAAAAACTACTGAAAATTTGCCAATAGTTTCCTAAACAGTTACTATTGGATCTTAATAGTTTTTTTTCATAAAGGAAACCCTATTTTTTCGTATTTGACTGACTGTAGCTCAAAAACTGTCCATTATTTAGCTTTGTGCATTACAGTTTTTGTTTAGTAGGTCATAAGCTACGACATATTAAAAAATTACCCGATTTCACCGAGATCCAATTTTCTATATA
Organism: Temnothorax ravouxi; assembly: GCA_030770255.1. Taxonomy (NCBI): domain Eukaryota; kingdom Metazoa; phylum Arthropoda; class Insecta; order Hymenoptera; family Formicidae; genus Temnothorax; species Temnothorax ravouxi. Next base: position 41,061 of record JASTWP010000790.1, read on the forward strand.
ATTACCCTTATGAAAAAAAACTATTGAGATCCAATAGTAACTGTTCAGGAAAACTATTGGCAAATTTCCAGTAGTTTTTTGGCGGACTACTGAAAAACTATTTGGGATTAAGCATTTTATTTCAATAGTATTATTCACGAAAACTATTGACGAATACTTTCTTATAGAAAAATACTATTGAGATTCATTAGTAACTATAAACAGCCGCTAAATAAAAAAAAGTGGGTGCAAGTAGAAACTTGCACATTGCTTCCTCATAGTTCTTAAGTGCGCAAGTAGAAATCTGCACATTATTTACTTATAGTTCTTAAGCATTTATTTTATTTGATGCATAATTATTAGTATTTATTTATTTGTTTTGGCTTCCTCATAAAGGAAGAATTTTCCGTCGAGTGCTATAGAGTGTGTATTTTTTTTGTTACCAATGTTCTGAAAACCGATTTTTTAATTTTTCTAATTCTTACGGGTAAAAAAATTTTAAAAATATGTACTTTAAATTTATGTACTTTTAGTAAAAATTTGGTCGAATCGTTTAAAAGTGTATAAAGAACATACATACATACATACAGACATTCTATTTTATATATATACACGCAAATAGTCTCTCTCTCTCTCTCTCTCTCTCTCTCTCTCTCTCTCTCTCTCCCCTCTTTTTCCCTTCCTCTCTCTCTCCCTCTCCCTTTCCCTCTCCTTTCCATCTTCCCCCTCTCTATCTTTCTCTCTTTTTCTCTATCTCTCTCTCCACCTCTCTTTCCCTCTCTCTCTCTCTCTCACTTTCAGATGAATTCCGCACCACGCGTCTTCCGTCGTCCACGATTGTTCGGCGCGAGCGGCAACGCGGGCTCGCGCTGCGAGAGGGTTCGACTCGCGCCCGCTACGCGGCGCATCGTCGTATATTTTCGCATTTTTAAAATTCAACATCGACCTCGAAAAGTATTCAAGGAAAATATACTTTATTATATAGTTTTTGAAAGCTCTCGATGTAAACTAAATGTTTTTGCAATTTAATAAATAATGAATGAATGAATTGTTATCGATTTTCTGGAAACCGGTTTTTATAATTTTTTTAATATTTTGGAAAATAATTGATCGAATCTTAAAGAATTATAGATCAAACAGGGGTAGAATTTTCCGGGGAGTGCTATAAAGTGTATAATTTTTTGTTTCCGATTTTTTTGGAAACCGGTACCGAAATTTTTCAATTTTTGGGGAATTAATTGATCGAATTTTAAAGAATTGTATATGAAGTAGGGGTAGAATTTTACGGAAAGCGTCATGATGTTTTCAGTTTTTGTTACCGATCTTTTTGGAAACAGGTTTTTTTAATTTTTCCAATTTTTCGGGAAATAATTGATTGAATCTCAAAAAATTATACATGAAGTAGAGGTAGAATTTCCCGGGGAGTGCTATAAAGTGTACTATTTTTTGTTACCGATTTTTTTCGTTACCAATTTCTTTCGTTACCGATTTTTTTGGAAACCGGTTTTTTTTTCTCGAAAAGTGTTAAAGAAAAATATACTTTATTATATAATTTTGAAAAACTTTTGATGTAAGCTAAATGTTTTCGGGGTTAATTTTTTGATACCGATTTTTTAAACCTTGAAAAATATTAAAGAAAAATATACTTTATTATATAGTTTTTAAAAACTCTCGATGTAAGTTAAATGTTTTTGCAATTTAATAAATAAATTAATTAATAAATGAATGGATGAATCTCGCACAATTAACGTTTCTTTCTCGCACGATGTCGGACACAGACTCGATGTTGAATGCCTCTTCCATATATGTTCTATTATAATAGACGTAGTTCTACGTATTGATTGCGGCACAGCTATTACTGTGCTTGTTGCTTTTTTTAACAGAAATCGGTAACCCTCTTATTATTAACAAAATTTATTAATTCTATTATATTTTTCAGTCTTTTTTACCCCTATTTCATATATAATTCGTTAAGATTTAGTTAATTAGTTCTGGAGTTATAGAAATTTCGGTAAACATAGTTATTTTTTTAACAGAAATCGGTAACCCTTTTATTATTAACAATTTTTATTAATTTCATTATATTCTTCAGTCTATTCTACCCCTATTTCATATATAATTCGTTAAGATTTGGTTGATCAGTTCTGGAGTTATAGAAATTTTCATAATTTGGCACAGACATACACACATACCGACATTTTTTTTGCTTCCTCATAAAAAAAGCTTTGTTTTCGTAAAAAAAAATTATTTTTTGTTTCTCTGAATGTGTTCAGAATGTTCTAAAACGTCGAAAAATTGTAATTTTAAAAAATGTCTGTATGTATGTATGTGTGTGTGTCTGTATGTGTGCCAAATTACCGAAATTTCTATAACTCCAAAACTAATCAACCAAATCTAAACGAATTATATATGAAATAGGGGTAGAAAAAACTGAAGAATATAATAGAATTAATAAAAATTACTAATAATCAAATGGTTCTTTTTTAATAAAATTTTGAATTTTTGCAGAAATGTTTGTTTATGCATTAACTTCCGCAAATTTGGAGATATCGATCTATTTCTAATTTTATTATATTTTTCAGTCTTTTTTACCCCAATTTCATATATAATTCTTTAAGATTTGGTTGATTAGATTCAGCTTTATATGCGGTTAAAGGTCCATAATTTTGATTGCTTCCTCTATGAGGAAGACAAAATAATTAAAGTAGTTGCATAACAATTATCTTTTAAAGCAATATACATATTCTCTTTAAAATTGGCGCAATTTAATTTAAAGATTTCACATCTTTTTTTGAAATACATGTCACTTGAGTTAAGTTAGGTAATATAATTTTGTGAAGAAGAAAATAAAGATTTTCTTTTTTTTTAAATACATGTCACTTGAGTTAAGTTAGGTAATATAATTTTGTGAAAAAGATATAAAGCTACCACTTACGTTAAATACATGTCACTTGAGTTAAGTTAGGCAATATAATTTTGTGAAGAAGAAATTAAAGATTTCAAATCTTTTTTTTTAAATACATGTCACTTGAGTTAAGTTAGATAATATAATTTTGTGAAAAAGATATAAAGCAACTACTTGTAATAGGCTGGGTCAGGATCTGAGCAATTTGAAGCAGTAGCTTTAGAAAACTCTTTATTAGTTTCGGCGCTACAATATACGATACGTCTCTTCACGCTCGCTGCCGTATCCGTACTGCCAACCAAACGGAGTTGTCTATCCGCCTTAGGTCTTAAGCTACTATCACAATACTCTATCACACTCGGCCAATTCTGACTTTTGGTCTCCGCCCCTGGAGTCGGTGTTGTAAAAAAAAATTTCTAAGTAACTTGTATAAATAATTTCGTCTACCTCCTTGGCATGAACATAAGAACAGAACATTTTTCTCTTTGGTTTAACAATTTTCTTAATTCTAATAATTAACCTTAACTTAATTCTAATTGTCTTTAACTGTTACATTGTACTCTATTTTGTATCGTCGTTAATGTTATTTTCTGAATGTTTTTCTTTCATCCACGGTTTCATGTTGGCTGCTTCCCATGTTCCCTGATACGGTTTGTTTGTTATTTGGTGATCTTCGACATCCCTTATTATATATCTATCGTTTCGTAAAACTCGAATTACTTCATAGGGCCCTTTAAATTCAGGAATAAGTTTGTGTGACGCGCCTTTAGTAGTATCTATATTAATCATAACGTAGTCACCTATGGTGTAAGTGTGTGCTATTATCCTTTTTTTATCAAAATATTCTTTGTTGTATTTCTGACTTTTTTCTATTTTCTTGGCCGCTGTATTTCTTAAGTTTATTAGATCTCGATCGTTATTATTTACAATATTTTCTAGATGTTCCTGAATTTTATCAACTATTTTCCCTTTCTGGTCTACTCCGAATAAAAGCCTACTAGGCGTTTCACCTGTCGTTTTATGTACCGAATTATTTATCGCGAATTCTACTTCTGCCATAACTTTATACCAGTATACTTTCTCATCGTTATTTATTAATTTACTTATCATAGGACCTATGAGTCTATTTGTACGTTCTACCTGCCCATTCGCTTTCGGGGAGGCTGTTGCAATACAAATGTGGCGAATATTATTTTCTATACAAAAATCCTGAAAATCGTTGGACGTAAAAGCCGTGCCCCTATTCGATATAACAATATCGCGCGGTCTACTGTACGTGTTAAAATGTAATGTTAGGTTATCGATAACTTCTTTCGTCGCCGTTGTTTTCGTTGGATACAATTTCGTGAACTTAGAGAATGCATCGATGACAACTAAAATATATCGTTTTGCTAATCTATCCTTATCTACTGGTCCGTAATGGTCTACGTGGTACGTCTCGAATGGCACCTGGCTCTTAGGGATAGGGTGTAGGTATCCTTCTTTTCTACCCTTTGGCGGCGAGAATGCTATGCATTTTAAACAATTTGCGATATAATTTTTTATTTTCTGCCTCATGCAAGGAAACCAATAGCTTTTTAGCATTGTCTCTAATGTTTTTTCAACCTCTAGGTGGCCCATTTGATCGTGATACTTGTTAATAACGTGTGACTCCATCGCCTGGGGAACGTAAAATAATAATTCCGTACCGTGTTTTCGGTAAACTATCCCGTTTCTCATCTCAAAATGTGAATCTTCAGCTTTTTGAAGCGGAACAAAGTTATTCCACCATAGAAAAAGAATGTTTAGCCATTGTTTATTGTGTTAACTGGAGATAATAATGCGGAAGGAGAACAACCACCCGTTAGAGCAAATTTTATAAAATTTCGGGAATCACTACTGCGACGTAAAGATAATCTGGTTTTATTTATCAAAATGAACCGAGCTGCTTTCGATGATGGAGCGAAAGAACTCGAGGAAAACAACTTATTTCCACATTCCACACTATAATCACTTTTAAATTACGCACGCGCAACTGTCTCACCTCTCAACCTCCACTATTTGATCTCTCTACCTATCAAATTTGATCGTTCTACCCCAATTGAAGCACAAGATATAAAAAAATTGTATAAAATCATTAAAAGACGTACTCACTCAACTGCAACTAACGTCATTTCGAATCAGAAAAACACACTTTTTCGACGATATCCCTTGGTCTTATATATCTAAGCAATTAACCGAATATTTAAAAGATATCCGAATTATCGTCACAATCTGCCGTAATTTTATACGGACTCCTGAACCAGAAGAGCGAATTCCTCTGATCACTGAATACCATTCCTCAGCTGTCGGTGGCCACAAAGGAGTCACTAAAACATACGATAGATTACGTCCATATTTCTATTGGAATACCATGAAAAAAGATATTAGTGAATTTATTCAAAGATGCCGTACCTGTCAGTTCAAGAAATTAACGAGAGTCAAAACCCGTCAACCTATGATAATAACTGATACTCCTGGTGCCGCGTTCGACAAGGTTTCAATAGACATCATGGGACCTTTACCTGTGACAAGAAAAGGAAATTCATATATTCTAACAATACAAGATTTATTAACAAAGTATTTCCTTGCTATTCCTATCTCGGAAACTAATTCTATAACTATAGCCGAAGCCTTTGCTGTCCATTTCGTCTGCATTTATAGTACTCCCAAAGCAATTTTAACCGATCAAGGAAGTAATTTTTTATCAGCTTTAATGAGACATTTAACTCGTCAATTTAGCATTAAACATTATAAAACCACCGCATATCACCCTCAGAGTAATGGGTCAATCGAGCGATCACACCACGTATTAACCGAATACCTAAAGGTTCGAGTCAATGATAGAGATAACTGGGACGATCAGGTACCTTTAGCTATGTTCTCTTACAATACTAGTGTACACGAGGGAACTAAATACTCCCCATTCGAATTGATTTTCGGACGACTACCTAGATTACCTTCCACTCATCCACCGTTAGAAGAGAAAACTCTCCTTACCTACCCGCAATACCTGATCGATCTATTTGACACAATCAAAGATATTCAAGCTAAAGCGCGCGAGAATTTGACAAGAGCTAAAGAAAGAAGTAAACGATATTACGATCGTCGCGCTATTGTCGTTCAGTTTGAGCCCGGAGATTATGTATTCTTATTAAAAGAACCTCGAAAAGGTTGCCGACCAGTATACCGGCCCACATTTAATTCTGGAAGTCCATGATAACCATAATGCAAAGATACAAGTTACAGAACACGATTAGTTCACACGAATAAGTTAAAACTAGCTTTAGTTGATCCAGGATGAAAAACGTTTATTCTTTTCAGGTTCCAGCCGAGCTGAGCTCAAAACGTTATATCGGATCATAAATGTCCGTAAAAGAATTTAAACTTCTTTGCTATAACACCTTGAGGATTTATAATACGGCAACTGACGCAACTGAGTGCCTCAGCTGTAGGGATACCTCACAGTTGTCGCCCTACGGTGGTCAGTTCCACTTCCTCGTAACGCACGACCTCGTGCGTGGACCGTACAACCAACTACGTTATCCAACGTGCAAAGAAGAAATCACAATCTGTCTTCTCTATTACCGTTGTTCCACCTGTATCGTTAACTGCGTACTTCTAAGCGGGTATTTCTGGAAGAAAAGAATCAATCCATTATACACAACCTTTAAATACGACAACATACATAAACATTTATACAGAATTAACAGAAATTAACTCTATGTGTCCCCCCGAAAGGATTCCGATCCGCCAACCGGCTATCGTTCTTAACGAATACCCACTATTACGTCGTTGTATTTGTACTCGCTCAGAGGGATTTATACAATTCCGATCTACAGCTCACGCTATTTGCGAGAATTGCTATAACCAAGCAGACCGACCAAATACGTTCGAGTCTATCTATTATCACGTTTTGTCATTAAACGTCTCTAAATCACCCGTTTGCAGTCGATGTAAGCGTTTCACGCGTACCAGATCGGAAGCCATAAATTGTAGCGAATGCGTGTCTTCCTTCCTGATGCTTGTCGGATTAATCCGAAACAAAAATTATAATCCTGATAATCTAGCTGCGATACAATACGACGTCGTCTGCGATTATATTAAAGTCTTAGATCTATATAAATCCTAAAGCCGTCCTTAAGTAACACTCGAATATAACCATGAATCACGACATTGCGATCACCAAACTCTCTATCCTTAACTCTATCCGGTGCCGTTGTACCATTCGCGTTTGGGACAGAATACTTCACACTTGCTGTTGTTTGGACTGCTATATGGAAACCAACGCGAGTATACCAATCAATAATTTGGTGTATGACATAATAATGAGTCATTGTCTTGTGAGAGGCCCCTACGGGAGCCATTTCTGTCCCAAATGTTACCGAAACCTCACCTCAAATATCCCTATAACTTGTTGCGTCGCCTGCATAGCAGCATATGCTAAACTCGTAAACTCTTTTCAAAATCAGAATGCTGATATCCGTAACACTAACTTCGTTTACGACGTGTTGAATGACCTTGTATTTGTTAATAATCTACAATCATTCACTCAAACTACCCAGCATAGATAATTCCATCTATATTATCTTTTATTTTTAAGTACAATAGAAGTTTAAGGTATTTTGTATTCTTCTATATTTAAAGTACTTTACTCTACCTAGGTCGCCAACCATCCTAGGTGAATAACATTATCTGCCCAAGGCATTGATGTACATGTCTCTGGATTGAATTCCGCACGAACCAACTACGGTACTGCCGTCGCGAAAGTAGAATAGAGCTTGTATTCACCACAGCGACCCCATCGTATTATAATATCACATATTACTATAATATACGTTACTATTATCTTAAGCTACTCCCAATTATAACGTTGATATATCTCCTAATATTTACAAAATGTGTCCACCATGGGCATACATTTATAGCCCCCATAAACTTCTGAAAAATTATACCACGTTGTATCAGAGTAAATGTTGACACATGATGAAGTTTCGCGTAAAAAAATATCTCGGGCGCATGTGCTTGACATGTTACGAAAAAGTTGGCTTGTCAGAACTACTATGGGATGTAAAAGAAACTCTGTGACGTCCTGGGTGATGCGAGGTGGCTCGATCCGGCAGAACGTCTCCGTCGAATGGGTTCTTCTTCCGCTGTTAAGGGGGTAAAACCCCAGGATAAATAGAAGAATTCCAAGATACAAGTGGTTTATGTGGAGGATGGAACGAGTAGTATACGATGTGTAAGGTTTCTTGGCCCGTTCCACACTCTCAGTCGAGTGGGCGAACGGTGCTTTTATATATTTCTGGAAACGGTAGTGGGAGGTGACCGCACCTCGTCACAATGAGTCATAGGGCGGTGTCTAACGGATATGAGTCTACTTTTACCTGTGCGGCTCGCTTGCCAGCAATGAGTCATGAGGTGGTGTCTTGAAATTCTTTACCTTATATGGTCATGGGTTTCGCTTCACCTCGGCATGTCCATATATGGTTCTACGCGAGGACTGGATTCCACTCATATGAGTCACTTAGTGACCTCGTTTCTATTTCTATTCTAGTAGCGATTCGTAACGAGAGTAATATCTTCTTTCATTATAAAATCTCAACATGATTTTTGTTTCAAAAGAATATAAGAAATCTTTAATAAATTGAGTTTAAAGTATACAAATATATGTTAAATATTATTTAACTTCCTTTAGACATACTTTACATAAAGTAGAATAATTCAATTATACAATTCAAATAATTAATAGCATGTCCAAAGCATCAAAGATATTGCCCTCTTTGTCTAACAGTTACTAATATTCGCATCTCGCTTGGATTCGCGTTTCTACGTGGCGCATGATACAATTCTATCCTTTTCAGGTTCGTGAGTGACGCTTCGGCGATTGACGCTCGATGATAATATTATTTCAGTAAGTGTTTATATATAGATATATATTTGTCAATAACAATGTTAATAAAAAGTGTTGTTAGCAATAGTAATAATGAGTCTAATATTATGTTAATAATATTACATGTGAGTAGAAATGGTTAGCATTCTCATTAGTATAGCAGATCAATAAAATTAAATTGTTTATGTAATAAGATTCTTATTATTTTTATATCTTGGAAACGGTCGGGAATTCGATAAGGGTGTATAGGAAATATATTGCAGGACTTTCACTAAAGTATAATATAACATTAAAAAATTTTATTGTTAATATAAGTTTTTATTAGTAACAAATTATTTGTTAAACAATTTGGCAATTTTTAATTCACATATTGATATATTTTTATAAAGTTATTAACGAAGAGTGTGTGTGTGCTATTAGAATTCGTTTATACAAGAATTAGTTTTCTATTATTATATATATTTTATAAATAAACATTCGCAGAAATAAATGTTGTAGTTATTTTTTATAGGGCTATCAATGGAGAGGGTGCACGTGTTATCGAAATTCGTTTATACAAGAATGAGTTTTATTATGGGGTGTCGGGACACGAATAGAGGTATGAATTTCTTTGATTAATTAGGTATAGGAGTTTATTAAAAAGTATGCTTTATATATTATTTTCAAGGAAAAATGTTCAGGTTATTAGTGTATATAAAAAGGGATTTTTAACCATTGTGATTTACGGGACATTATAATCTAAATTCCCCTGTCCTGGGAACTGCCTGGGGATATAGATGTACAACTATGTCACGGGGCAGTTTTCGGGACTTTTGCTTTATACCGGGTGGTTTTCTCTTTAGAATTTTGTGTAGCCTTTATTAATGGACTGACAATGTTTTAACTTACATAAAAGTTATTATACACTTCCTGGAGTATAGGTTAAAAATATTTATTGACATAGTTAATAATTTATTTATAATTGTTTATAAAAATAGGTTGCAAAAATAAATGATTATGTAGTAAATGTTTTTCTATCAAATGATTCTAATAGTTATTCTTTATACGCGCCTTTATTGTTTTTTTTTACGGACTATTCGTTTTCTATTTTATTTTAATTTTATTAGGAATCTATATGGCTATCTTCGTCTTGCTCTCTACGGGTTGGTATTAAACTATCCTCGTCTCTCGTACTGAAGTCATTCGCTAAATGAATAACTTTCAATCTCGTTTATTAAATTTATTAGTACAATTAGAAAATCGGGATTAACGCTATCAGTGTTTAGAAACATGGCGGATTCTATTTTTATCATAATAATTAAGTGTCAAAATTTTCGTTCAAAAATGAAATTTGTTAATCTTAAAATGTTTAAAAGGGTCAAATATTAAGGTAAAAGTAATTTGGTCTTTCTAAGTTTAAATGGTAGGAAATTCAAGATGGCGGACATAAAACTAATAATTCATAACTCGTAAACGGTAAGGAATAAAAAGATGGGGTTTCTTTTGTTGTATTTAAGTAATTGAGGACTATATTTTAGGGTGTTTAAAATTTTTGTAAATTATGGATTTCCATAATTTTTAATTATATCTTAAAATTGAACAGAGATATTAAGTAGGGGTTTTTGTAGGATTACTTGACAGGTTCTGCTAAGTGTCTGTAGTGATTTTATTAATTATTTTTAATAATAATTTTTCAATAATTTTTATTGTTAATTAGTTTGTTTTAAAAGATATAAGAAAAATTTATTAACAAAAGTTGTTGGACCTTTAATAAGGGTTCCAATGGTGATATTAGTTAGGTCTGTTAATAACGTAAATTAATTGTTTATAACAATCATGTTTGGAAAATGTTAATGAAATAATTATTATTTTAGTGTGGTAATGTTCTTCAGGCACAAAAGGTTATATTTTTATGATCGGTTTGCTTTTAATTAATTGATTTATATTTTATTTTGATTTTCTTAATACATTCTTATAGAACATGGCATTTCTTTCCGTTAGATCCCGGTCAAACTGAATTTATAGTGCATAATGAATCTTATAAGGTTTGTATAATCAATGAATAGCAATATAAGCAGTTAATTTTATTGACTCTGGGGACTTTTAATAAGTAATTGTCCAAAGTTCATAGTCTGATTTATGAAAATGGGGCTTAAGCTTGAAAATGAGCCTTTAGGCAGTCATATTCTTTAGGCTTGTCTTTGCTGTTTTAAGAACACATAAGGGCGTGTCAGCTGAGTGATTGTTGTGACAGTTAAATTAAAGAGTGTATTATAATTTAATATTGTTTTTCAGGTGCTGTGCAACAAGGATAAAAAGAAAAAATTTATGCGGCTAAAGTTATGTACCGTCAGACGTGACAACTCACTATTTGATTTACGGTCCCATCGATCGCGCCATCTGCGCTCGGTGTGGATCAGATATGACAAGAACTTGTTACGCGGCTTCTTGTTCGGAATGTCTGGGCGGATTCATGAGAATACTCGAAATCATGCGAGAAAGCGGACATTATCAACAAGAGATAACCAGACTCGTTTACGATATTCCGAACAGAATGATAGGAGCGTTTGTGTTGACATTTCCCACCGAAGAATAACTATATATATAACCATGTACACTAATATTAATTACTAACTCTAAACTTAAGCTGTTAACATCTGTAGTTACCATACGAACCCCAAGCGTACTATAATGTAATTATGTAGTCACGTTTGGCAGATCCTATCTGCACCTATAAAAAAAACATAAAATAACAAAATGAAAAAAAGGGGAATTTAGATATAAGTCAAATAAATGTAATGTACAATTAATAAAAAAGTTAGTTGATCAAATATTGTTGCAGAAATGAAGTTTAGTATAATCCTGGCATTAAGCTTACCCACTTACGTCCTTTCCCTCATCGGATTCGACTGTGGAGGACAGCATCTTTTACGTCCGTGTCGCTACTCGGAGCTGGAGAGTGTAACCTCGACCAGCAAACGCCTAATTTCACCAACACGTACATCCAGCTACTCCAACTGTCTGATTATGACTACGCTGAAGTCCTGCAATGCAAAGTAGAAATACTTAGAACTATCCATTATTGTGGGATGCACTCACATATATCACTTGTAACGAGCGGCATATCCGAATACTTAATGGAGACCCCTTATCAACTGTGCATGCACCTATTTACCGAGGGCACATTACCAATTGGAAACACCGGAGACGTTATTGATCAAATTAAACCAAACAGCACAACTTCACGCAGCGTTACCTTAGCCGGAACGGTGCAACACGATGGATCTTGTAAGGGAGCCCAGTATTCGGACCCTTACGGGACTTGGGATGACGTCGTCGTCCAAGCCATCGTACGAATAACCTTAAAATCCTTTTTTGCACCTGTCAAATTGGACGCAGGAAAGATCATCCTCAGGTCTGGAACTGTCTGTAGTCTCAGCGATGGATTCTGCTTAGATTCAGAGGATGGATATTCCTTCTGGAAACCCATGCCTACTTCTTTGTGTAACCTTCATCAATATGATGTGTTGTACAAAGGACCTGCGACAAAAATTACAACGGTGAGGAAAACGGTACACAACAGTTCACTATATTTGACGCCTAAATCAAGGATCCTGACAAAGGTCGGGACTCAAAAAGAATGCAGTTATGAACTTCCCACATTATACCGGATCGATGATACCTGGATTCAATTGACACCTCAGCCACACGTCAAGCAGTTAGCACCACAGGAATTACGACCCCTCGCTACCCTCTCATGGAAGTACCTAACCCCAGGACCATTGGCCGCTAGTGGTATCTACTCTGAAAAAGATCTCGAGAAACTTCGAGATTACATCATGTTCCCGGCTGAAAAACCAGCCGTATTAAATTCTATGGCTCAAAGCTTGACAGGCCATTCAGTACAAGACGGATCCGTTTCTTTATATAATTTACTTGACGAAGAATTATTAAGGAAAATTGACGAGAGTACAGCTTCTCGGATTTGGGGTGGTTTCGTCACCTTTGGCTCAGCTACAGCCGGAGTGATGGGATTATTTATCGCCGTACGCCTCATAAAATTTCTCATCGACACCCTAATTCACGGATACGCCCTGCACTCTGCATATGGTTGTACTATGTACCTCTTCGGAGCAATATGGAGTTCAGTTACCAACCTACTTTTACATCTTGCCCGGGGACCATCAAAAGAATCAAGAAAACCAACGCAACCTCAAGACTCCGAAGAAGGCACACCACTCCAAGAAATAACTAGAGAAGAACGAATCACGCGTCCAGAACAGACACCTCGTGCCACTATAGAGTCACACCCTAGCGTCTATAGAAACCTCAGCTCAATGATATACGAAATAGAACAAACTCCTCCGAAAGCATCGAAGTTCGTTCAAAAATAAACGCAAATTAAATTTTGTCTCCTTTTTCAAAAACTCTTCAAAATTGGCCAAATTATAATTATAATTGCCTCTGTTATAAACCTTACACTTTTGCATTAATATTAACCTTCGCTATGATTCACTGAGACGTTACAGCCGCCCCCTACCATATATGCGATGATTCATAAGACGTCGCAGCCACGTACCTATAATGCGATCGATAATAATATAAAACACGCCTCGGCTGTACCATCCAGAATGCCGGCAGGAATCAAAAGATGAAAAAGGATTTAGTTTCCTCTCGGTGAAGAAGGGTCCGACTGATAGCGCGAGAAAAATACTCGGGTTACCAGTCGGGAGCTAATGCAGTATGACTCAAGTGTATCCTTTGACTCCCTCCAAAGCGTCCTTAGAACCTTCTAAAAAGAATGAATTCTAACCAATGGCAACCATAGAAGCCTTTCATAATTACCACCTCTATTCGTTCATTAACAAATCAGAACACGACAGGCCAGCATCCAAATCTACCACTATAAAAAATACGTACTTAGCCGGAGCAGAGCCTTTTTATTAATTATTCATTGTTCATTACGCATTACGCATTGTGCTCATTGTCTTAGCTATTCAATATTCGAACCATTTTTAAACTAAAGTCAGTGGATTTTCATCTCGAACTGTTCCGGCTGACTGACGAATTGGGTCCTTCCGTTCCCGAGGGCCAATTGCTAATTGACGAAATCAGGAGGTGCTACTTTGTAAAAGCCAACGATAATAGTAAGTCTAATTTTAATCGAGCGAATTCACAAACCTGTACTCTCTACCCCTGTAATTTGTGGATTGAATAAATTCAGTATTAATCTCCAGATTTGAAAGAAATATAAATCACCCTTTTTCCGTTTTTTCCTTATCCACTATTCAAAGTTAAATATTGTGCAACGAGTAATTTCGATCACAGTTTGTTCGGCGTATCGCCTTGTATATAAAGTAGTCGTTAGTATAATCACTTTATGTTTGTGTAGTTGTATATAATTCATACTTAGTTGCTTAAGTCAATTGTAATTTTCGCGCGAAACGTCGGCGGATCGCGAGCAGTCAAATCATGCGACTCACCTGTCGGTGCTGCCATCGCCTATCCGCCGACGGCATCCACTCCCCCGGAAAGGGAACAACTACTCGCCCGCGGCGACATGTTTCAGGACCGCGGGGACAGACCAGTGTTAATCAAGCCGACGTACGGCCAACACATATTTCGTCAACCAGCCGTTTCACGGCACACACATATTTCGTCATCAAGCCGTCGTACGGCAAACATACATTTTGGCCAGAGCCGTCTTACGGCCTACCCATCGTCAAGCCGCCGTGCGGCACATCCGCTCATCGTCACGACGTCTCGGGATGCACACGCTATACGTGCACACTCGAACATCCGGGAGGCCACATAGAGCTCGTTCTCCGGAAATGCGATCGCCTTCTCTGCTTGCCTTGCCTGCTGCCTTTGCTTGCTTTGCCACCTTTGCCTGCTTTGCCGCCTTGCTTGCTACTTTTGCTTGCCTTGCTGCCTTTGCCTGCGCTTGCTGCACGTGCTGCCTACGAGCTTGCTAGAGGGAAGAATTCTCCAGGAGACGACGGCCTCCCGAACGGTGAGTCGCATTTGTTTAATTACGTTAATTCGCTTTGGGGAGACGGTACACACCTCCCCTAGTCCTTCGAGTCACGTAGTTCGCAAAATTGCAAATCTTGCCTCCGGGGCGAAACTATCCCCGTTCACAGTTTATTCCTCAAAATCCTGTGTCATAAACAACAGCCGGTTCCCGGCTATCGAATAAAGATATAAATAAATGTTCCCAATTATTGCTCCTGCGTGTCGTAGAATAAGATTCTCTTTTTCCTTTCTACGCACCGTTTCGACAACGACACCTCTCGCCAATCCTGGGATATAGTCGGTGCATGCAGACTTCCCCGAATTAACAAAGGAGAGGCTTCTTTTCACTACGCCGAGGTAGTAGTGCTAAAAAAAGAAACAAAACAGTGTTATATCGCGGTTTATATCGAACTGAACATTTTGTCCAATCATCGTGACGTAACATATTCATGCCGATCTGTGTGGTCCTATGGAAACAACGTCACTTGGCGAATCAAAATACTTTGTGTGTTTTACGTGTGACCATTCAAACTGTTGAAAAGATCAATAAAATGTTGCAAGTCGTGAAGAATCAATGCGGAAAATCAGTTAAAATTTTTCAGTGCGACGGAGGCTTGGAATTTGACAATAAAGCGGTCCGGAAACTGTTAAAATCGAATGGCGTCACACTAACAATCTTAAACCCTTTGTCGTAATCTAAAATTACAACGGATAATTAATAATAAATTTATAGAATAGTCTTTCGAAAGATCTCGAGGAAATTGTTTTTCGAAAGACTCTTCAATTTACGCCGACGCGGATGCGGAAGTTCATCAAGCTTCCGCGTCAATCGAACTATTGCGAGATGCATAAGAATGTGCGACAATGCATTTCGACATTCGCGGAACCGCGGAAGTTCATCAAGCTTCCGCGTCAATATTGCGAGATGCTTAGGAATGTGCGACAACGCATTTCGACAATCGCGGAACCGCGGAAGTACAGCGAGATTGCGAATGCGCTCGGTCACTGACCGACCTCATTCGGGGAACCATCGAACCCGGCGGAAAAGCGCCGACAGGGCATAATCCCAACCAATATAAGGGACCGTCGAAGAAGCCGCGCGGAGAGTATAACACCGGAGACTCTGCCCGTGACCGTTCTCGCAAGTCGTGTCGCAAAAGTTTACACTATAACAAAGCGCGTGCGAATAATAGTAATCGTGAAAAGCAAATACAAGTGTAAGTTAGTGAGTGTAAAAGGGGCGTAGAAATAAAGCTCCAATATAAAGTGAAACAAAGTGAAGTTTATTTGACGACGCCTACACCCTGTTCCTTCTACGAACCTGAGCTCTTCCTAGTCTGCCCGCTTGTGCCTACCGAGTTCCAACTCGTCAGGTCAAGAGATCCCGAAAATAATAACGTTTTGCCGTAAGCCGTCATCAACCGGCGACGCGGCATAACATAATTTGGTGGCAGCGGTGGGATTGACCAAAGCACCAGGACAACTAGGAAAGACAACAGCAAGCCTGCCTAAAAATCAGATCGACCGGTGGAGATAACCAAGGTACAGAGTGACCAAGGTATCAACCACGGTACTGAGCCAAAAGGGATCGATCTAGGCATCCTCAAGGACATCAAAGAGCGAAAGGAAAATAAAAGGCCAAGACCCAAGGCCAAGTGCAATCATCTAGAGGACCAGCGGACAACGCCAACGCAGCGGACAACGCAAAGCAGCGGACAAGGCCAAAGCAGCGGACAACGCGAAGCAGCGGACAACGCCAAAGCAGCGGACGACGCCAAGCAGCGGACAACGCCAACGCAGCGGACAACGCCAAGCAGCAAACAACGCAGAAGCAGCCACCGTGTTCGACAACCAGCAACTCTACGCCAGGGCCAGCCGCAACCAACGGAGCCTGCGAACGACCATGCGAGCTGTACTTCTAATGTAAGTCGAGAAAATTAAAAATTGTATTACGCGTGAATTTCGGGAGAAAATAGTCTTCCCCGAACGCCAATAGCCAATGCGTCGTGGTTAATCAACGAATTTTCACCACGAATAACTAATCCGCGCGCGACGACACAAGTAACTTTAGATAACGTTCGTGTAGCATTAGAAACGCGACACTCGGACAGCGAAACCGAGTTACCGGAAAACGTTGTTACTAAGCGCGAGTTTCCATTTGGCGATATTGACGAGAGTTTATTCTCAAACGACCCCATTGACCGGACGGACGAAAAACCGCGTAGAAGCAGAACATACGTTAGCCGAACGCCTAGTAGAGTATCTTTGCGGCGATAATTTTCATTAACCTCCTACGAGAGCGATACATTCGACCCTAGCGAATACTATCGGGAAAACGGCGAAGAGACGCGAACGGAAAATCCTCTATTAAAAGAACGCACTCACACAAACCAGCCACAAGCGCAAGTTAAGAAAATTGAAATGGCACAGACACAATCTGACGCGCAGTACGCACCTTTATCTACGGAAACGCACGACGTAAGAGAAATATACAATTTATTACAGGAAATGCAGAAAATGCAAGAAGAATCGCGTAATGAAATGCGTGACGAAACGCGCGAATTACGAGAACGGTTGATAATACTAAAAAATAGTGCTCGAAACGGCGACCAAGTAGAAGCCGGAAACAAAAGATATTCAAGCGAGAATTACGAACGGACGGAACGCGATATAAGAAATCGGCGTAGTTCCATACCGAATTCTATAACATTAAAAAAAGCACGAAGCATGATCCCCGAGTTTGATGGGACATCGCGACAAAAATTACAAGAATTTATAAATGCGTGCACATATGCAATACATAATATACAGCCTACAGACGAAGAATCATTAGTACAAGCGATTTTATATACAAAATTAAAAGAAAAGGCAATGCATGATTTTGAGACGCGAGATATACAAACATTCGCTCAATTAAAGCAACAATTAGAAGATTGCTATCAAGCCAAGCAGAGCACTACCCATTTACAGATTGAGTTTAATACGCTCAAGCAAAAGCCAAACGAAAGCGCACATGCTTTTGGGCAACGAGTTGATCTACTAGCGGGCAACGAGTCGATCTACTATCCATGAAGCTATATGACGCTATGATAGAAGGAGAAGATCACTCCAGTATGTTTAAACGCGCGATCCAGCAAACGATACAAAAACAAGCTTTAATTAATTTCCAAATAGGATTGCGCGACGAATTAAAAATACTTGTACGTTCGCAACAATATGCGACGTTACAAGAAGCCATAACGGGAGCGAGCGCGGAAAAAAAGCTCATAGGGCCGACCGCGACAAAAACGGGCGCCTCGCCATACAAAAATAAGCCAGGATATACGAGACAGCCCCAAAATCAGAGCGTACAATGTTTTAAATGCGGAAAAACTGGTCATTATGGACGGGATTGCCGAAGCCAAGAAAACGCATTACCTAAAACTAGCAAACATGCACAAGTAAATGCATTGAAACCTGCACAAGTAAATGCATTGCAGAAATATTGCAATTATTGCAAAAAATCGGGACATAGCCGAGATGAGTGTTGGACATTAAAAGGGCGAAACTACACCCCCAACACCAATAAATCTAAAGAAAACGAAAAAAGACAACAGTCAAAAGTGCCGAACCGAAGAAAGAACGCTGACTCAGCGAGCAGCTACGACGAGCGAGAGGAGGCGAGAGAAAGACAACCACAACCTGCCTCAGAATATCGGGTTACACATATCAAAAGTGTGCCACACGGCCGTACGAAGCCAGAACTGTTATTAACAAGATTACCCATACGAGAGGTAAAACCCGGAGCATCGAATATGCTATATGACTCTGGTTCAACAATTTCATTAATAAAGCTAAACGCGTTAAAAAACGACGCCCCAGTTTATGAAGACCGCATAGCTCTCACCGGAATTACGGGACACAAAATACACACACTCGGAAAAGTGTATGCGACCATTGAAACAAATAAAAAATTAAACACGCATTTTACGTGGTAGGAGAAGACATGGCCAGAGAGAAGCCTGAGAGCGGCCACGGGCGCGATTTCGGTGTAACTTTATTTTGAAGCGCCTCTATGTCCACAAAACGTGGACATTGAACTACGTGGCCAATGTCTACGAATATGTAGGTAATGTCCACGATTTTGTGGTGCTCTTCCGTGCTATGTCTATACGATGACTTCGTGGTATTGTCGGTGTTGTCGGTCATTGGTGGTTCGTGTCCGTGCTAATGGTTCATGTCCGAACTTCCGAACTACCCAGCTGGAGCTGGAGGGGATGTGCTGGCCGCGGCGGCCGCGCTCGGCCCTCGGTCGGCCCGGCGCTCGGCAAGCTTCGAGCGAGGAGAGAAGAACAGACATAATACGATCTGCTGTCTCTCTTGAACTGTGACGTTGCTGCTTAGCACGCGCCGGCTACCCGGCTATGCGGCTATGCCATTACATGCATTTTGAGTATCGCTCCTCGCGTCTCGCCGAGTGCCGAGTCTCGAGTTGGCAAATCGACGATGCGCTATACGTTACATTTACGTTTATATTTACAAATTTTAATTTTTATATTTATAAATAAATAAATATATATATATATATATATATATTTAAAATTTATAAATATAAAAATTGCAAATATAATAAATTAAAAAAATATTTATAAACATAAAAACTAAAATTCGTAAATGTAATGTATAGAAATCCCCGTTCTGGCCAATATGCTCTTCTATCTAAAAAAAGTCTTACATTAAAAATCTTTGTGACGATACACGTATTCGTCACTAGCGATACGGCCCTGACGGCTACCTAGCGCCCATTCAGCGTGCACTCCTGTGCCCGAGCGGTAGGGCAACCGAACGGTGGGGCAGCCCGAGCGGTGGGGCAGCCCCCACCGCCCTCATTCGGGGTATAAATAGGGGACTCGAGCCGACTCGAGTCACCAGTCCTGTCCGGCTCCTGCTCCTATCAAGACCGCTCTCCGAGACCGCTTCTCTAGGTTGGGTGCCCCCAACCTCGTCCTCCGTACAGGGAACGGGTGCCCCCGTTCTCACCTGGGTGCCCCCAGGGTACGGGCCTCCCCAGCTGGGTGCCCCCGGTTGGTATTACCTGCCCTTTTCTGCCTCTGGGTCGGGCGCCCCCGACCCTTTCCGCCGTACGAAAGACGGGTGCCCCCGTCTTCAAGCCGGGTGCCCCCGGTGTACGGGCCGCCCAGTCGGGAGCCCCCGACTGAGCTCCTGACCGTCCCACCTGATAGATATAAGCCGCGCCTCCGTCCGCGAATCTGTAAGGCCACCGGGCCTCCGTACTTATTCGTGAATCCGTTGTGAACCCGTCTACTCAAGGCAACCGCGTGCCTCCGTACTTGTCCGGAAATCTGACCCTGCACCGGCCCCCTACACGTACATAGCGGCTCAGCGGAGCAACACACACACACGCACCTACACGTACGCCCTCCATACTTTCTGTATTAAATAGCTAATAAGAATAAAGAATATTTGGTGAAACAACCAGTGTCTCCACGTTTTCTCACCCTGGCCTGGCGAGCGAATTCCGAGCGAGAAAACGCGATCGTTACATGGCGCCCGAACAGGGACCCGATCCGTGAGACACTGGTTCGTTCTCTCCACCTAGCCCATGACGAGCTGGATCAATCGACTGTCGAAGGCCGAGTTAGCGGCCGAGTTAGGGAAGCTAGGGATCGACCCTAGCGGCACACTCGACGCCCTCCGAGCCAGACTCCGTGATTTTGTGAGCACTAATCCGGAGTACAAATACCCCGCAGGGGAAGACGACCGGAAAAATACGATGGACGACGAAAACCGGAGCACCGACTCCGTCACGCCCGAACCGGCCAAGGTCATGGATCAGATCCGGAAGTGGGGATGCCACTTCGACGGAAAAGACCCACTCGCGTTCTTAGAACGAGTAGAGGAATTGCGCCAAGGATACGGATACTCCGGAGACCAGCTTCTGTTGGGGTTGCCGGAGCTACTACGAGGGGATACACTCCTCTGGTACCGGAATAGCCGAGCGGTGTGGGATTCCTGGGAAGATTTCCAAAGAGACTTCCGCAACCAGTTCTTGCCCCGGCGGTACCGCGCCCAGTTGTCGCGAGAAATCCAGGGGCGGTTTCAGAAACCTGAGGAGCCCTTTCACCAGTACGCAACAGCGCTCCTTACGAGCATGCGACGAGCCGGCGGATTTTCAGCGGACGACCAACTCGAACGGCTATACGACAATATGAGCCCCGAGTATAAATACTACATCCGCCTGGATGATGTTACCAGCCTGGGAGATCTGCACACACGTGCCGCGGAATATGAAGCGATTGAAAAGCAAAACCGCGAACGGAAGGCAGAGCGAAAAGCTCCGGCCGCGACTCCGGCCGTCGCCAGTACGACGTACAACCGGGCGGAATGCTGCTGGCGATGTAAACAGCGCGGACACACTCGGCTAGAATGTAAACGACCAGCCAAGAAGTTCTGCTCACGATGCGGCAAGGACGGTGTCCTCACCCGCGATTGCCACCCGACACCGGAAAACGCCGCACGGGCCGGGGGCGAAGCCGCCGCCACCCGGACCCCGCCACCGTCCGAGTAACCTACCAACCGCGGCCGCACATCTCCGTTCGCATACGGCACCGCGCTATGCAAGCGTTGGTTGACACCGGCTCCGAGGTGTCCTTCATCAATACGGATACCGCCCGCTACGCGGAGAACCTCGGATTCCCGATCCGACAGGGGACAAGCTCCGTCCACCTGGCTGACGGAGGTTCAACCACGATACCCGGGATCATGACGCTCCCGGTGAAGATTGGCCGGAAGGTGCTCAGGCACGACTTCCTAATCATGCCTTCACTACAGGGCGCCGTGCTCATCGGCGTCGACCTGTGGGCCCGGACGGGGATCGTGTTACGAGCCGCCGCACCGCACAAAGCTATACAAACCTCCGAATGCGGAGCCGTAGCCCAGGGACTGGCCTCCCGGACCCCCGACGAGGAGCGTCGCCTCCAGGAGTTCCTAGCCAAGGAACTCGCGCTATTCGAAGGCATCCGCGGCCCGACCGACCGAATATCGCACCGTATCCGGGTCAAGACCGACCAACCCATTAAGCAGCGATACCGACCCAGGAACCCGGCCATGCAGGCAGTTATCGACCGGGAGGTGGAGAAGATGGAACAAGAAGGCATAATTGAGCCTGCCCACGGAGCATGGAGTTCACCCATTGTGCTGGTCCGCAAGAAAGATGGGACGTACCGATTCTGTATTGACTTCCGGCAAGTGAACGGAGTCACAGAGAAGGACGCGTACCCTCTGCCGCAAGTCATGGCCACCTTGGATAAGCTCCGGGGGGCGCGTTATCTGTCCACCTTGGACCTAAAGAACGGGTACTGGCAGATACCACTGACGCCCGATAGTCGGCCCGTCACCGCATTTACGGTTCCAGGAAAGGGCCTCATGCAATTTCGGGTAATGCCGTTTGGCCTTCACTCCGCACCGGCTACCTTTCAGAGGCTACTCGACGAAATACTGGGTCCGGACCTAGCACCGCACGTCCTCGTATACTTGGACGACATCATCGTGGTCAGCCGCACCTTTGAGGAGCACCTCCGATTACTGGGCGAAGTGTTCCGCCGCCTCCGAGAGGCTAGGCTCCGCTTGAACCCGGAGAAGTGTCACTTTTGCCGAGATCAACTCCGGTATTTGGGCCACGTTGTGGACCGTTACGGCCTTCGGACCGACCCCGATAAGGTGAGCGCAGTGGCACGATGGCCAGCACCGACAACCGTACGCAAGGTACGACAATTCCTGGGCATGGCCTCCTGGTATCGGCGTTTCGTGGCAAATTTCTCGACAGTGGCGGCCCCGCTTACTCGCCTGACCAAGAAGGGGGTAAAGTGGACGTGGGGTCCGGATGAAGAAAGCGCCTTCGAGCGCCTGAAGGAGGCGTTGACCTCCGCCCCCGTACTGGCCTGCCCGGACTTCGATCGCCGGTTCATACTCCAAACGGACGGCAGCGTGCACGGGCTCGGAGCCGTGCTAACCCAGCACCAGGAAGACGGGGAGCGGGTAGTGGCATATGCCAGCCGCACGCTTAACGGCGCAGAAAGGAATTACAGCGCCACGGAACTCGAATGCCTCGCGATCGTATGGGGCATCCGGAAAATGCGAGGGTACCTCGAGGGGTACTCCTTCACGGTGGTAACCGACCATCAGTCCCTCCGGTGGCTGCAACGCCTGGAAGAACCCACCGGCCGGCTGGGCCGGTGGCTGTTCGAATTGCAGCAGTACGACTTCGACGTGCGATATCGGAAGGGCAGCCTAAATAAGGTCGCCGACGCGCTCTCACGCCAACCAGAGGTGTGCGGGGCACAGGCCGCCCCAAAATGCCAGTGGTACCGGCGGATCCTGAACGGCGTGAAACAACGCCCCACCGAGTTTCCCGACTACCGCATCCAGGACGGCCAGTTGTTTCGCCACATCTTACACGACGTGGACTTCCGGGAGGTCGACCCGGCGGACCAGTGGAAACGCTGCATCCCAAAGGAGGAACGGGCCCAGATTTTGCGAAGGCACCACGAAGACCCCACGGCGGGCCACTTCGGGGTCGCCAAGACTATCGCTCGCATGGCCAGACTGTTCTATTGGCCGGGGATGTTCCAGGACATCACCCGGTATGTCCGCCAGTGCCCGACCTGCCTGGCGCACAAGGCACCCAACGTCAAGCCAGCCGGGAACCTCCACACGGCGCCCGTCACCCAGCCCTGGCAGCAGGTGACCCTGGATCTCGTCGGCCCTTTGCCACGATCCACCCAGGGCCACGCCTGGCTGTTCGTTATGCAGGACCGATTCTCGAAGTGGGTCGAACTTAAGCCCCTACGCCGAGCTACCGCTCCCGCCGTTACTAAGGCAATCCTCGACCGGATCATATACCAGCACGGGTGCCCCGACCAGATCATTTCCGACAACGGGACACAGTTGAAATCGGACCAGCTCGAGGGAGTCTTGCGGGCATTCCGGATCGAGCACCGAACTACCCCCGTGAGAGCGCCCCACTGCAATCCGGTCGAGCGCACCAACCGGACATTAAAGACCATGGTCGCGCAGTATGTTGGGAAGAACCACCGGCATTGGGACGAACGCCTCGCACCACTGCAGTTCGCGTACAACACCGCCCGACACGAGGCCACCGGGTACACCCCAGCGTACCTCAACCATGGACGGGAGCTCGCCCTCCCACACCCGGAGGACCGCCGCCACGCAGCAAACGCGGTCCCTCACCAGACCCGACGCCGGCTGGAGGAAGCCTTCGAGGTGGTACGGGTCAACCTGGCCCGAGCCTTCCAACGGCAAGAAGCCCACTACAACCTGAGACGACGGGGTTGGCGACCCCGCGTCGGAGACCTAGTTTGGAAGAAAGAGTACCCGCTCTCAAAGAAGGCTACAGGCTTTAACGCCAAGTTAGCCCCCCGCTATACCGGCCCTCTAGAGGTAAGGAAGATTATCTCACCCGTCATAGTCGACTTGCGCGACACCCGGGGACGATGGCATAGACACATACACGTGCAAGATCTAAAGAGCGCGCCGGAGACTCCCTGCCCGTGTCAACAAACGAGCGCGTAAACACCGCCCGAAGCGTTTCCGGGAAAATGACGTCCGCATTCCTGAGTCGGAAAACCGCGCTAAAAGAAAAAGACAGGTACGTCCGCTACCGGTATATAAGCTCGCGACGCGGAAGACTTTTCAGTTGTTTCAGAATAGCTAACCAGTATGGATCAACGTGCCAAATTAAAAGAGTTGTTCGGCGACATCAGCGACATCGACGACCTGTGGGAGGAGCCGCTAGCTACAGAGCTAACCACCAGCCCAAAGGACTTCCCGCGCCGCCAGGCCCCCAGTGTAGGAACCCGAATTTAACGGGGCGACGCCGAGAACCGCCGCCGCGCCGCTATGCTCATCGAGCCGGTGCCATTACGCCCGGCCCGGCGCCCATCAACGCCCCGTGTGAGGGCGAACCTACGGCCTACCGAACGTCCGCGGGACACTGAACGACCCCCGGTCGGATTGTCTCCGGACACATCCAACCGCCCGGCACCACGAGCAGCGGCACTGACGACCAGGGGTCCTCCACGCTCGGGAGAACCGCCACGAGACCGGCCACCAAGCAAACCGTCACCGGCCCTTCCCCGCCACCAGGCCCCTCAATCAACGGCCCCGACGCTACCAGTCCCTCCCCTGCCCCCGCACCCTGCCGTCGCACGAGGGAGCACCAGGACAAGGACCAACACGCCAGCCTGCGTCACCGCCACGCCGGGTCGCCCCTCCCTGACCACGGCCCGACCACCTTCAGGCCCCCGGCCGCCCCGGTCCACCTCGCTGGCCCAAATATCCGCCACCTCCCCCCTGGACGACCGCATCTGGATCCCGCTACCCACCGGTGAGAGAGTCGCGGTACCACGCTCCGCCATGATCCGCAACCGCAAATACCGCGCTCGGGTCGGTAACGTCCGGTGGGTCCTGCGATTCGACCCACAGGGCGTCTTAACGTCGTGCCAGCGCCGCTGTAGCTAATATACAAAATAAAGCAACACGTAGACCGATACCTGTGTAAATATACCCGTATATTTCCTATCCTAACAAGGGGGGTGATGTGACGATACACGTATTCGTCACTAGCGATACGGCCCTGACGGCTACCTAGCGCCCATTCAGCGTGCACTCCTGTGCCCAAGCGGTAGGGCAACCGAACGGTGGGGCAGCCCGAGCGGTGGGGCAGCCCCCACCGCCCTCATTCGGGGTATAAATAGGGGACTCGAGCCGACTCGAGTCACCAGTCCTGTCCGGCTCCTGCTCCTATCAAGACCGCTCTCCGAGACCGCTTCTCTAGGTTGGGTGCCCCCAACCTCGTCCTCCGTACAGGGAACGGGTGCCCCCGTTCTCACCTGGGTGCCCCCAGGGTACGGGCCTCCCCAGCTGGGTGCCCCCGGTTGGTATTACCTGCCCTTTTCTGCCTCTGGGTCGGGCGCCCCCGACCCTTTCCGCCGTACGAAAGACGGGTGCCCCCGTCTTCAAGCCGGGTGCCCCCGGTGTACGGGCCGCCCAGTCGGGAGCCCCCGACTGAGCTCCTGACCGTCCCACCTGATAGATATAAGCCGCGCCTCCGTCCGCGAATCTGTAAGGCCACCGGGCCTCCGTACTTATTCGTGAATCCGTTGTGAACCCGTCTACTCAAGGCAACCGCGTGCCTCCGTACTTGTCCGGAAATCTGACCCTGCACCGGCCCCCTACACGTACACAGCGGCTCAGCGGAGCAACACACACACACGCACCTACACGTACGCCCTCCATACTTTCTGTATTAATTAGCTAATAAGAATAAAGAATATTTGGTGAAACAACCAGTGTCTCCACGTTTTCTCACCCTGGCCTGGCGAGCGAATTCCGAGCAAGAAAACGCGATCGTTACATCTTATTTTAATGCATAACAATAATTACATATGAACTATATCGAGAAAAAAAATAGTTTATAATGTTCTTTTTACTCTTATTAAATTTATATTAGCTATTAATGGATCATCATAAATGACAGACGGTGTAAATAATTCTACATGTTGTTTTAGCATTATTTTGAAAATATATTCTTAGTTTAAAGTAATAAAAATGTGCTCTTCTTTTCCATACGTTATATCCTGTCATTATAAGAAGGTGTAAATGACAAACGGTCTCTGCTACGACCTTATATGGTAACAGAGATAAAGAATGAGTTTCGCGGAGACTGTAAAATCGGCCTAATATAGACGAACAATCTGTCTGTTGGTCCTGTCGTGCGGCAATCGCGGCGGTAGACGCGAGGCGAATAGACACGATTAGGAATAAGAATAGGAATAGGAATAGGAATTGTAAAAAATATTTCACATATATATTACACATGTATTATTGTTTATTTTTTAATTATTAAAAAAATTGACATTAATGCCCCTGCCCCTGCCCCCACCCCCACCCCTACCCCTACCTCTACCTCTTCCCCAGGATGTTCCTCTTCCTTTTCCTCTTTTCCTGGGTGTTCCTCTTCCTCTTCCTCTTCCACGTGTAGCCGCAAGGGCCGCATATATAGTATTTTGTAAATCTCGTGTCTGAAACAGAAAATTTAAAAAACATGTCAATACATTTTTAAAATAAAGAAGTAATAATAACTAATTAATTATAAAAATAATAATAATAATAATCTATGTATTTATGCTGTTAAATTGAGTTATTTTTATTTCCCGATACTCGGATATCTAATAACTTCATTAGTATATTATAAAAAAATCGGTTATCCGGATAATCAGATATTCGCGAATTACCTGGGTATTTCCCAAAATTCTGAGAAAATTCTGATTTTGAACACACTCGGATTTTAATATACGAGAGCAGAGACGAGAGTACATTAAACATTCTAGTATTTGCAGGATATACAACACTATTATATATTGAAACGTATAAATAAAGGACACTTACATTTATTGTTATAATATTTCCTTCCGTCGTCGACCCCGCCGTCGGCACCGTGATCGCCGCCGTTGGCGCCGTGACCGCCGTCGGCGCCGTCGTCATCGTCGTCGACACCGTTATCGGCCCCCTACCGCCGTCGTCGTCAACACCGTTCTCGGCATCGTGACCGCCGTCGTCGTCATCGTTGACACCGCCGTCGGCGCCGGCGCCGTCATCATCCTCGACACCGTTATCGGCATCGTGACCGCCGTCGTCGTCGTCGTCGTCATCGGCACTGCTATCGGCGCCGCTATCTTTTTGATAGTCTGAATATATAAAATATATAATTAATAAGTAACAATATAATTTTATGCATATTATGTATAAATAATAAATAAAAGAATACATAATTTGCAAATAAGCTACATATATCTGTACTTACTATTTCTCGCTACTCTGCCACGTGCCTCGTACCTCGTGCCGCGATGCCACTGAACGACTGACTGAACACGGAACGTGACCGAAAAATCATGTGTGTGAAGTTAGCACCGCCATTTTGTAAAAAAATAAAAATAAAAATTGTGCTGTATTGTGCTAGGTTTGTGCTACATTGTGCCGCAAAAATTAATTACATATCTCAAACAACAAAGCGTTAGATCACAAAAATCATTTTTTTGCTAGCACCGCCATTTTGTTTTATAAATAAAATAAAGATTGTGCTGAATACAGCATTAGCTACTGTACGTTGTGCCGCAAAAATTATAATTGTATTCCTTTCCGTTTCGGAAAAAAAATTAAAATATCAATTTTTTAAATGCAAGACTCCATAGCCTTATAACTTTTGAATTATGAGGCGATTAGACACGATTAGGAATAAGAATAGGAATAGGAATAGGAATTGTAAAAAATATTTCACATATATATTACACATGTATTATTGTTTATTTTTTAATTATTTATAAAATATAAGACAAGTGTAATACATACATAATACGAAAGTTAATTATATCAACGTGTAGAAAAAAATTTTCAGTAGAAGCAGTAGAAGAGCGTAAACATATAATTTGCTCCCCGCTTTCTTTCCTGTGCTATATAGTTATATTTTATTTTAAAAGACTATTCTAAGACTGTACTTTTTTCTTTTTACTTGATTTAATAGATATATAATTCTACATATTTTATTAAATATAAAATCAATTAAAAATATATAATAACTTATTAATGAAATATAGCTTATTAATAAAAATATATTATAGTTTAATATATAGCTACATATAAAATACTTACCACGCTTTGCATGGATGTCCATGAATCACGCGTCTAGTAGTGTGCGTAAAATGACTCATTAAAAATGAGTCGTTACGATCTACACCACCACGCAACTATATCATGATCGCCTATAGAGTTTTTACGCTAATATAAAAAAAAGTGCTATAAATACAAATAAAAATTACATTCTACTTAATAATTATTATTTTACTTCACTATTAGACACGTATATACATCATGAATTAACAGCGATCTTGTCACGAATATACATCTATACGAAGCGCAAATATGTTTTATGTATATAACTATTTATATGTCAAATCATAACATATCGATATCATTTACATGATAACAAAATATGTAAAATAGTGTATATCTATAGAAATAAATAAAAGAAGAAAAAATATCACAGACTCTATTTTCAGTCTTCCAAGATAAGAATCTAGTTATTTATTACTAAACCACACACACTTCGTATTATTCTTAGTAAATGCACCGATACTTATATATTATTACAGAGTGCTATTGCATTCAACTTTAAAATTCTCCTTGTGTAGATTCGTAACAATCTATCTCATACAGCCACATGATGTTTACAGCAAAACTATTCAGAAACTAATTTTTGTTATATAAAAAAATCGCTAATTTACACGCAAATTTCCCTCGAAATTCTCCTATAATTTACAAGATAAAGTAACTGTAAGGTATGATGTCTCTGAAATACTTGTACTTTATTGATGACATGGCATATACATCTTACAATTAGGATAGAAATAAGAATGTATGCAAATAATTTACACATTATTATATTTGCATGTTCTTATGATTTTATTATATTTATATATATTTTATATCAATTATAAAAGAGGCTTTAATAAATTTATATAAAAGTAATTCCAATACATTTGAAATAAAAGTACAATTTTAAAAAATTGTGCAACAAATAAATAACGGAATTTGCAGTTTTGCAACATGGAAGACTACTCTTTGCATTTGACACTCATGTAACATTATTTATTATTATTAAATTTATTATTACTTAAATATTTTAAGGTTATTTGTAAACCAAGTCCACTTCTTGGCTATGTAGCTGAAGTTAACAAATTATTATTATTACTTAAATATCATTAATGTGTGTGGAGAACAAAATATTAAACACATTTAAGTATCTTTAATAAATCAAATAAAATATTATACTTACAGAATAGGACAGATTGGGTAACGTAAAAAAAATTACATAAGGCCTGAATTTGCTAATAATGACATAGTTTTTTCAAAAAGACAATAGGTATCCCCAAAATTATATATTGGAACAGATAACATTGTTAATAATTAATAATATAATTAATAATAAATGATTAATAAAATGTATGGCAAATTAAATGCTAAAATTCTTTTTATTTCAAGCACTAATTTCTTACATTCATAACAGTATTATACAAAATTTGATTAATCACATGTGTATACATTTAAGAAAAAAAAGATAAAGAAGACTAGAGAGACTTTTCTTGCATGTTTTTTATTCGTCTCGATTAGCACAAGTCAGCACAAGTGGAAAAATTGGATTATCTGTCATAATTCAAAAGTTATAAGGCTATGGAGTCTTGCATTTAAAAAATTGATATTTTAATTTTTTTTCCGAAACGGAAAGGAATACAATTATAATTTTTGCGGCACAACGTACAGTAGCTAATGCTGTATTCAGCACAATCTTTATTTTATTTATAAAACAAAATGGCGGTGCTAGCAAAAAAAATGATTTTTGTGATCTAAAGCTTTGTTGTTTGAGATATGTAATTAATTTTTGCGGCACAATGTAGCACAAACCTAGCACAATACAGCACAATTTTTATTTTTATTTTTTTACAAAATGGCGGTGCTAACTTCACACACATGATTTTTCGGTCACGTTCCGTGTTCAGTCAGTCGTTCAGTGGCATCGCGGCACGAGGTACATACGAGGCACGTGGCAGAGTAGCGAGAAATAGTAAGTACAGATATATGTAGCTTATTTGCAAATTATGTATTCTTTTATTTATTATTTATACATAATAAGCATAAAATTATATTGTTACTTATTAATGACTAGCATGCCCCGCCGGGCTTTGCCCCGGAGAACATACGTATTAAGACACGCAAATAGTCTCTCTCTCTCATTTTTTTAAAACCAATTTTCAAAAAGATCGGTAATGAAAAATTATACACTTCTAACATTCAATCAAATATTTCCCGAAAAATTCGAAAAATTTTTGATACCGATTTCCAAAGACAAGTGTTAACGTATATTTACATTTTATGCCAATAAATTTCCACATCACCCTTGAGCACCCTCTCTCTCTCTCTCTCTCTCTCTCTCTCTCTCTCTCTCTCTCTCTCTCTCTCTCTAAAATGCTATAAATTGAAAAATATTACTTTTTTATCTACTAAAGTTCAATTCCGTCATATACAAAATTCTTTGAGATTCACTCAATTATTTCCCAAAAAATTGGTAACAAAAAACTATACAGTTTATAGCACTCTTTGGAAAATTCTACCCCTGTTTTATATACAATTCTTTAAAATTTGATCAATTATTTCCCGAAAAATTCGTCGAACTTTTGATACCAGTTTTCAAAAAAATCGGTAAAGAAAAATTATATACTTTATAGCACTTCCGGAAAAATTCAACCCTTACTTTATGTACAATTCTTTGAGATTCGGTCATTCGGAACCGGTTTCCAAAAAGATCGGTAACAAAAAATAGTACACTTTATAACACTCCCCGGGAAACTCTACTCCTTCTTCATGTACAATTTTTTGAGATTCAATCAATTATTTCCCGAAAAATTGGAAAAATTAAAAAAACCGGTTTCCAAAAAGATCGGTAACAAAAACTGTACACATCATGGCGCTCCCGTTAAATTTTACCCCTATTTTTTTTTCTTTAAGATTCGGTCAATAAATTCCAAAAAAATTGAAAAAATTTTTGTACCGGCTTCCAAAAAGATCGGTAACAAAAAATTATACACTTTATAGCACTCCCCGGAAAATTCTGCCCGTTTGATCTATAATTCTTTGAGATTCGTTGAATTATTTCCCAAAAAATAAGAAAAATTAGAAAAATTCGGTAACAAAAAACTATACACATAGTGGCACTTCCCGGAAAATTCTACCCCTATTTCATATACTTTTGATAAAAATTCGGTTCAGAGGTTTGGGCTGGGCGTTGATGAGTGAGTGAGTGAGTGAGTGAATGAGTAAGTGAGTGAGTCAGTCAGGACATCTTCCTTTATATATATAAAAAAAATTGAATTGAAATCTGACGAGGAGCACTGAATGTCAAAACATGCCCATACCAACACACTCCCGCTTACATTCACATATATCCCTCCTCCTTCTCTTTCTCTTTCTCTCACTTTTATACACATACGTACACGCTTACGCTCTATTAATAAATATGTAGAATTTATATAAATCTAATGTATTACATTTATTGTAGTTTAAAAAATAAAAAAAACCGGTTTCCAAAAAATCGACATTTTTTATATAAGTATATTATTACGGTATATTATTACTTATTTTTTGAATATCAATTGTTCGTATACAATTAGTCTTCTTCTCTCTCTCAATTATTTCCTCAAAAATTGGAAAAATTTCGTAACCAATTTCCAAAAAGATACCGTTTCCCCAAAAAATCGATAACAAAAAATTATACACTTTATGGCATTCCCCGGGTAATTCTACCCCTATTTTATATACAATTCTTTAAAATTCGGTCAATTATTTCTCGAAAAATTAAAAAAATAAAAAAACCGGTTTCCAGAAAATCGGTAACAAAAAACTATACACATAATAACACTCTCCGGGAAATTCTATTCAATTCTTTAAAATTCGATCTATTATTTCCCAAAAAATTCGAAAAACTTCTGATACCGATTTCCCAAAAAATCTATAACGAAAAATTATACACTTTATGGCATTTCCCGGGTAATTCTACCCCTGTTCTATATACAATTCTTTAAAATTCGGTCAATTATTTCTCAAAAAATTATAGAACCTAAAAAAACCGATTTCCAGAAAATTGGTAACAAAAAACTATACACACAGTGACACTCCCCGGGAAATTCTACCCTTATTTCATATACTTTTGGTAAAAATTCGGTCCATTGGTTTTCGAGATCATCGAACACAAACAATCAAACCGACAAACTCTGTCTCTTTATAATAATAGTATAGATATATTTTATATATTCAGACAATATCAAAAAGATAGCGGCGCCGATAGCAGTGCCGATGACGACGACGACGACGACGGCGGTCACGATGCCGATAACGGTGTCGAGGGGGCAAAATGAGAAATCGTGTTTCGTAATTGTCTAGAGCCTTCAAATCTTACTCGATTTTAATGCATTTTTTTTTAAATTGAAGCTTATTCAATTCCGAACAATGTTGTCGAAGCCGATTTTTGAATTGGGTTTTCTTTCAAAATGGTGGACGTAATATAGCGACTGGAAAACAGAAAGCATTAAACCGATTTGTACTAAATTGCGTATATGTATGTTTTTGATGTCGCAGATCATGAATTTGCTTTAGTGCACAAAATTCTTTTACATGGAAGCAAAATTATAGATTCACATTTATTACCAATCGGTGAATTATTTGAAGAAGTGCAGGAAAAACGTAATAAAAATTTCTAGTGATTTAGAGAATATTATACTCGAAAACATTGCAGAAGTGCAACAAATAAAGAATAATAAAATTATAAAATTAATTATAATAAATTTAATATGGTCACCATAAACAATAAATATATATTATATATTGTACTAATAAATATGAATAAATGTAAGTATCATGAACCGATTTGCACAAGATATACATATGAATAAATATTTTTAAGGTCACTAAGTTGTGACCTTGGTCACTATTGTGAATATGTTGTAACAATTAAGAAATATCAAATAGTGGAACTGAAGTATGGTGGATGCCAAAATTAAAAATTAATATAATTTTTGTTAAAAATTATATTAAAACGTTTAAGAGATTGTTGATTACATTATCTGCAATCAAAATTGCAAAAATCAAAATGGTGCATTCAATATGGCGGATATTTAAATAAAAATTGTTTTCTAGTTCTATAAAAAATTACATATAACGATTTCCAAGTAATTGATTATTCACGCAAGTACTTCAAATAGTTATGCTCTTCTTATGCGACAGTGTTACTTTCACAAAAGTTCAACAATAACTTTTGAGCTTCAAGGTCGATAGTTTTTGAAGATTGTTTCCACTCTTTACGTTGACTACTTATGTACGGATCCGACGAAGTTAGAAGCTTCTTAATAAGGTCTTCATTTGTTGCACTTCTGCAATGTTTTCTAGTGTGATATTCTCTAAATCGCTTGAAATCTTTGTTACGTGCTTCCTGCGCTTCTTCAGATAACTCACCAATTGGTAATAAATGTGAGTCTATAATCTTGCTTCCATGTAAAAGAATTTTGTGCACTGAAGCAGGCATGTAGTACCAAGGATACAGTTTAATGTACAATTCTGCTGTTTCATAAGCATAATTTTGAAATTTAATAATATTTATTTTTTTTCCGCAAGCGAGAGTCTGAAGAATAATTCCGAATTTTCGAATAAGGGTTTCATCAACACCAGTTATCTTTGAAGTCATGTAAGGGTCTCTGAAAAATCTTCTCGCCGTGTTCCCATCATTTGATGATCCAGAACCTTGTTCTGGAGTATCCACATATAAAGCCATTTGTTTTCGAAATTCTTTTTGAATATTTTTCTTGGTTTCTTTCATCGCCATATTATTATTAGGTTCCCTTGCAGCCCATTTACAAAAACTTAGCCGGTAAGATATGTGTAGTATACACTCCATAAATCGAATCCACGCATGTAGTGTTGAAAGCCCATATTCAAAATTTTGCACAATTTCTTTCTTGTCCTTTAACTTAGAAAGATTGTTCATTTCGGATGGTTTTGCTCCACATATCACACATGTTGATGCAGATAATGTATCAGTTAAGGCTTGGCACACTTTTCCATCTATCATTGTTAAAATCATTTTATGTTTCACTTCATAATGACCCGTATCAGTATCTATAATAGTAGGAACAAGATTATCTATTTGTTTCTTTATTTGGTTAACTTCAAATATTGTTTTCTCTTTAGATTCAGATGCATATTCAAATTTAATAGGTCGACAATACTTTGTTGATGATGGGCGAGGATTTTTCCACAACTCTTTCCACTCGGATAAAGTACTAATTTCCAAGCGTAAAGGAACCATTGAAATCATGAAAATACTTTCATCTGATAATGTTTCATTAGCAAATTTTTGTTTATATTTACTTTGACCTGATGCTCCATCACATCCCCATTTTGCTATCAATTAACCGTAATGACATACTTTCGCCTTGAACTGCAATTGGTAGTTCAACACTTGGAATTAGTAATATGCGGTTGATAGTGTGATTTAATAGCTGCTGTAAATTAATTTCCGCACTCGCCTCTGAAACCTGAAATGCATCTGGTGAGGGAAAGCATGTTTTTTTCATCTCAGAAAGTTTTTTATAAGCTGGAAATATATTTGCATTTTTGGCAATTGCATGCAAACGAATTATTTCGTATTGATATTTTGTTAATTTAGCATCTTCAAACAAAGTCAAAGCTTCATGATCAGTAAATTGTGCGATATTTTTATCATTTATTATGTTTGTTGTCTCATCATTTTCAGAACATAACAGTTTAGAAATAGTATTTGCTAGAACCGATTTCCCAGCATTTCTTAAGCCAGTAAAGAAAGCATTTTCTATTTCAGTATCAGAATAGGTATCTCTCAAAGAATTACTCTTTCTCCACTTAACAGACCGAGAACACTCATCAAAGTCTAAAGATTTTCTGCCACGCTTTTGAGGTGTGAAATCTGCGACGAAATCAGAATCTAACCAGTTCTTGTTATTCGATTCAAATTGTTTTTTATTATAAAATGCTATTTTATATATATTTTTTAAAGTAGTCAAAAAGCTTTGAGAAATTTTTTCTTGTATTACTTTTAGTTCCGTTTCACTAAAATTAAAATGGTGAGTAATGTAATTATAAATCTTTTCTATATTTGTATTATCTCCTTCTAACAGAATGTCCGAAAGGATCCTATTTTTTATCTTAAATTGATCCATATTAACGTTCTTCTAAAACTATTTAACTTATAACTTCTAAAAGTATAACTCAAATTTCGAGAAAATTAATGAACAGAAAACAACGAACAGAAAGAAAAGCAAGAAACAGAAAGTAAATTAAATTTTGATCCGAAATAAATCTTCAAGTCAAAGTTTTGAACGCAAACAATTTTTAATAGACAATCTTCGACGTACACCAAGAAATATACGAAAAATCTGAAAGAAAAATAAACCACAATCTTTAAATACACCACAATATATATGCAAATCTGCATCGACTGCCTTAATGTGTTCGGTATATATAACATTGGAAGAGTAATTTTTCTTACGAGTTTGCTAGTGGCGCTGTTCGCCATCTAGTGGTGGCAAAAAGTACTTTAAATAAATAAAGTCTATCAGCACAACTCGTAATAAGAATCCCCGAGAGGATCTTTTTTATTTTACTGCTGATAGACTTTATTTATACAAAATGGCGGTGCTAACTTCACACACATGATTTTTCGGTCACGTTCCGTGTTCAGTCAGTCGTTCAGTGGCATCGCGGCACGAGGTACATACGAGGCACGTGGCAGAGTAGCGAGAAATAGTAAGTACAGATATATGTAGCTTATTTGCAAATTATGTATTCTTTTATTTATTATTTATACATAATATGCATAAAATTATATTGTTACTTATTAATTATATATTTTATATATTCAGACAATATCAAAAAGATAGCGGCGCCGATAGCAGTGCCGATGATGACGACGACGACGACGGCGGTCACGATGCCGATAACGGTGTCGAGGATGATGACGACGGCGCCGGCGCCGACGGCGGTGTCAACGATGACGACGACGGCGGTCACGATGCCGAGAACGGTGTTGACGACGACGGCGGTCGGGGTGCCGATAACGGTGTCGACGACGATGACGACGGCGCCGACGGCGGTCACGGCGCCAACGGCGGCGATCACGGTGCCGACGGCGGGGTCGACGACGGAAGGAAATATTATAACAATAAATGTAAGTGTCCTTTATTTATACGTTTCAATATATAATAGTGTTGTATATCCTGCAAATACTAGAATGTTTAATGTACTCTCGTCTCTGCTCTCGTATATTAAAATCCGAGTGTGTTCAAAATCAGAATTTTCTCAGAATTTTGGGAAATACCCAGGTAATTCGCGAATATCTGATTATCCGGATAACCGATTTTTTTATAATATACTAATGAAGTTATTAGATATCCGAGTATCGGGAAATAAAAATAACTCGATTTAACAGCATAAATACATAGATTATTATTATTATTATTTTTATAATTAATTAGTTATTATTACTTCTTTATTTTAAAAATGTATTAACATGTTTTTTAAATTTTCTGTTTCAGACACGAGATTTACAAAATATTATATATGCGGCCCTTGCGGCTACACGTGGAAGAGGAAGAGGAAGAGGAAAACCCAGGGAAAGAGGAAGAGGAAGAGAAACATCCTGGGGAAGAGGTAGAGGTAGGAATAGGGGTGGGGGCAGGGGCAGGGGCATTAATGTCAATTTTTATAATAATTAAAAAATAAACAATAATACATGTGTAATATATATGTGAAATATTTTTTACAATTCCTATTCCTATTCCTATTCTTATTCCTAATCGTGTCTATTCGCCTCGCGTCTACCGCCGCGATTGCCGCACGACAGGACCAACAGACAGATTGCTCGTCTATATTAGGCCGATTTTACAGTTTCCGCGAAACTCATTCTTTATCTCTGTTACCATATAAGGTCGTAGCAAAGATTGTTTGTCATTTACACCTTCTTATAATGACAGGATATAACGTATGGAAAAGAAGAGCACTTTTTTATTACTTTAAACTAAAAATATATTTTCAAAATAAGGCTAAAACAACATGTAGAATTATTTACACCGTCTGTCATTTATGATGATCCATTAATAGCTAATATAAATTTAATAAGAGTAAAAAGAACATTATAAACTATTTTTTTTCTCGATATAGTTCATATGTAATTATTGTTATGCATTAAAATAAGATTTTTAATGTAAGACTTTTTTTAGATAGAAGAGCATATTGGCCAGAACGGGGATTTCTATACATTACATTTACGAATTTTAGTTCTTATGTTTATAAATATTTTTTTAATTTATTATATTTGCAATTTTTATATTTATAAATTTTAAATATATATATATATATATATATATTTAAAATAATAAAAATATATATATATATAGATATATATATATTTATTTATTTATAAATATAAAAATTAAAATTTGTAAATATAAACGTAAATGTAACGTATAGCGCATCGTCGATTTGCCAACTCGAGACTCGGCACTCGGCGAGACGCGAGGAGCGATACTCGAAATGCATGGCATAGCCGCATAGCCGACGCGTGCTAAGCAGCAACGTCACAGTTCAAGAGAGACAGCAGATCGTATTATGTCTGTCCTTCTCTCCTCGCTCGAAGCTTGCCGAGCGCCGCGCGGGCCGACCGAGGGCCGAGCGCGGCCGCCGCGGCCAGCACATCCCCTCCAGCTCCAGCTGGGTAGTTCGGAAGTTCGGACATGAACCATTAGCACGGACACGAACCACCAATGACCGACAACACCGACAATACCACGAAGTCATCGTATATAGACATAGCACGGAAGAGCACCACAAAATCGTGGACATTACCTACATATTCGTAGACTTTGGCCACGTAGTTCAATGTCCACGTTTTGTGGACATAGAGGCGCTTCAAAATAAAGTTACACCGAAATCGCGCCCGTGGCCGCTCTCAGGCTTCTCTCTGACATGGCCATAGAATACGATGGAATCCTAGGAATAGATTTCCTACGGAAACACGCCGCATCTTGCGATTACGAGCAAATGCAACTAAAAATAAAAGAAGAAACTTTCAAATTGCACCTATATCAAGAGACACGGTAGTGTCTCGCGCCAAGTATACGCGGAGCGAGACCGGCCGTGTCTCTTTTACGCGACGCGACGGGTTGCGAATACCCGAGAAGTTGAGATCTCGATAACGAGTGAACGGATCAAGTTCTAAGTAGGCTTGATCGATAGCTTGGAATCCAAATAGGGGGGGGTTTCTCTTATAATATTCCGCTACGTGCCCTACGAGCGGAGATATTGCGACGCAAAGTCCAAAATGTGAAAAATTTTTTTTAAGATACTTCCTAACGCCGATCTGTGTAATATGATATATATATCAGAGAGCGTCACTTTCCCTTTTTCGACACTGGCGGCGCAGGTATCGCCAGTTTCGATATCGCGCGCGTATTTCGAACGATCTAGTAGATAAATTATTATAGGTCGATAGACTTATCGGTCAGGAGGAAGATTTCTATTTAGGTAAATTAGGTATTATATATATTGAGTCAATTGCTTTATGTATATCTAGAAAGATTTCGTATTCTTACATCGTATTACCACCGCTGCCGGAAAAGAAAGTTCTTTACGCTTGGCAAAAAGTGCCGCAAGGGAATTTTTAAGTCGATTCTTATGAATCAAGCTTGAATTCGATGTCTAGGTATCCCAGGTTGCCGATGACGAGGTCCAGATAGTGCGCTTCAT
Source organism: Temnothorax ravouxi (assembly GCA_030770255.1). Taxonomy (NCBI): domain Eukaryota; kingdom Metazoa; phylum Arthropoda; class Insecta; order Hymenoptera; family Formicidae; genus Temnothorax; species Temnothorax ravouxi. Next base: position 80,309 of record JASTWP010000790.1, read on the forward strand.
AGTTTTCGGTGTCCAGGTGTAATAATACGTTGAATTCGATGTCTACGTGTTCCAGGTTGCCGATGACGAGGTCCACATAGTGCGCTCCGTAGTTTTCGGTGTCTACGTGTATTAATACCTTGAATTTGACGTCCACGTGTCCCAGGTTGCCGATGACGGAATCCAGATAGTGCGCTTCATAGTTTTCGGTGTCCAGGTGTAATCGTACGTTGAATTCGATGTCTAGGTGTCCCAGGTTGCCGATGACGAGGTCCATATAGTGCGCTCCGTAGTATTCGGTGTCTACGTGTATTAATACCTTGAATTCGATGTCCACGTGTCCCAGGTTGCCGATAACGGGATCCAGATAGTGCGCTTCATAGTTTTCGGTGTCCAGGTGTAATCGTACGTTGAATGCGATGTCTAGGTGTCCCAGGTTGCCGATGACGATGTCTAGATAGTGAGCTCCGTAGTTTTCGATGTCTACTTGTATTAATACCTTAAATTCGATTTCTAGGTGTCCTAGGTTGCCGATGACGAAGTCCACATAGTGCGTTTCGTAGTTTTCGGTGTCCAGGTGTGATAATATGTTGAATGCGACGTCTAGGTGTCCCAGGTTGCCGATGACGATGTCTAGATAGTGAGCTCCGTAGTTTTCGGTGTCTACTTGTATTAATACATTAAATTCGATTTCTAGGTGTCCTAGGTTGCCGATGACGTAGTCCACATAGTGCGCTTCATAGTTTTTGGTGTCCAGGTGTAATCGTACGTTGAATTCGATGTCTAGGTGTCCCAAGTTGCCGATGACGATGTCTAGATAGTGAGCTCCGTAGTTTTTGGTGTTTACGTGTATTAATGCCTTGAATTCGATGTCCACGTGTCCCAGGTTGCCGATGACGGAATCCACATAGTGCGCTCCGTAGTTTTTGGTGATTAGGTGTATTAATAACTTTAAATCCGAATGTAGGACACGTAGATATCGAATTTGAGGTATTAATACACGTAGACACCGAAAACTACGGAGCGCACTATGTGGATCTCGTCATCGGCAACGTGGGACACCTAGACATCGAATTCAACGTATTATTACACTTGGACACCAAAAACTATGGAGCGCACTATTTGTAACTCGTTATCGGCAACCTGGGATACCTAGACATCGAATTCAAGCTTGATTCATAAGAATTGACTTAAAAATTCCCTAGCGGCAGAACTAAAATTATGTCATGACATAATAAAAATTTGTTGAATTAAAATTATGTCTAGACATAATAAAAACTGGACAAATTAGAATTATGTCTAGACATAACCTCGAAATAACACCCTGTACATATCGTTTATACAATGCGTAATACTACAAAAAAGCGTAGTATCTGTACAAAATTACTTTTTTTTTTTAAAAATAAAGAAATGCGCCAAGTACACGCATAGTAGTGTATATGTTGTTACCTTGAAAAAAAACAGTGGTAGTATTATACCTCACAAAAATCTAAGTAACAAATGGTAGACGTAATCTTTGTATTTCGAAAAATCTCGAAAAAACCTAAGCAGTAGTATCTTTACCTAAAAAAACCGAAGTAACAAGTGGTAGACGTAATCTTTGTATGTATCTAAAAAAATCTTGAAAAAACCTAAGCAGTAGTACCTTTATCTAAAAAAAACCGAAGTAACAAGTGGTAGACGTAATCTTTGTATCTCCAAAAATCTCGAAAAAACCTAAGCAGTAGTATTTTTATTTATAAAAAATTATTACTCAAGTGATTATTTTACAATTACAAAAAAGAAATGATATCTCTTTTTAAATTACAGCGCCAATTACAGAGAACATTTTTCGAGATACAAAGATTACGTCTACCACTTGTTTCTTAGGTTTTTTCGAGGTATAATATTATCACTGCTTTTCTTCAATTAGAATAAAAGATTGAATCACGAAGAATTACACAGAAGTAACAGTACAAAATACAAATATTTTATTAAAATATTTAAACCCAACAAGGGAATACAAGGTATTTAAATACAAAGTTTATATGTGTATTTTAAAAGGTTTAATCGCATCGCAAAGAATTACAGAGGTAACAGTACAAAAAATAAAAATATTTTATTCAAATACATAAATTTTTCTTGTCAAAAAACTTGGCGCTGCTAGAGAGAGAAAGAGAGAGAGAGAGAGACCTTTTATCCTATACTTAATCATAAGCCGCATTATTCGAGAGAAAGAGAGACCTTTTACAAATGTAAATATTACTTATTCTATACTTATTCTATACTTAATTCTAATCGCTTTAAAAATTTAAACTTATCCTAACTTATCCTATACTTAATCATAAGCCGCATTATTCACCGTCACACACACACACACACACACACACACACACACACACACACACACACACATCACCCACATTCACTCGCTCGCACATACACACCAGGTTGACCTAATTTTGAGGTCTAGCAACGCCAAGTTTTTTGACAAGAAAAATTTATGTTTTTGAATAAAATATTCTTATTTTTTGTACTGTTACCTCTGTAATTCTTTGCGATGCGATTAAATCTTTTAAAATACATATATAAACTTTGTATTTAAATACCTTGTATTCCCTTGTTGGGTTTAAATATTTTAATAAAATATTTGTATTTTGTACTGTTACTTCTGTGTAATTCTTCGTGATTCAATCTTTTATTCTAATTGAAGAAAAGCGGAGGTAATATTATATATCTCGAAAAAAGAGAAAGTGGTAGTATTATACCTCGAAAAAATATAAGTAACAAGTGGTAGACATAATCTTTATATCTCGAAAAATCTCGAAAAAATCTAAGCAGTAGTATCTTTATTTCCGAAAAATTATAACCCAAGTGATACACATCACAAAATTATGTGACCTTATCAAAAAGAAGAGTCGCGCTTCAAGTGATCTATTACAATTACAAAAAAGAAATGATATCTTTTTAAATTACAGCGCCAATTACAGAGAGAACGTATATATTGCTTCAAAAAATAATTGTTGCATTACTTTGGAAAATTTTTACATTGTGTCAATTAAAAAAGAATGTATGATAACAATTTTATAAGATTAAAAAATTTTATTTAAATTTTACAAGGGAATACAGGATATTTAAATACAAAGTTTACATGTGTATTTTTTAGTGGTCACAAAGAATTACAGAGGTAACAGTACAAAATAAAAATATTTTATTAAAATATCCAACGAGGGAATACAATTTGTATTTAAATACAAAGTTTATATATGTATTTTTTAATAGAATAAAAGATTTAGTCACAAAGAATTACAGAGGTAACAGTACAAAATAAAAATATTTTATTAAAATACATAAATTTTTCTTGTAAAAATACTTGGCGCTGCTAGACCTCGAAATTTTAAATAAATAAATAAACTTATTCTATACTTAATTATAAGCCGCATTATTCGCCGTCGTCACGCACACCCATATCACTCGCTCGCACATACACACCACGCTGATAATCATTTTGTTACTCTCGTCGCATTCTTCTCTGAATTATTTTTATTTATTGTTGTCCTTATTTATTTAAAATTTCGAGGTCTAGCAGCGCCAAGTATTTTTACAAGAAAAATTTATGTATTTTAAAATAAAATATATTTATTAGTGGAAGCTGCTAAAATTGTTAAAGATATATCTTCGAGTAGTTCATCTAAGGCTAAAAAATACAGAAGTTCTGTGGAATTAATTCCTGAAGTCACTCTTTCTGCTGATGAAGCTGTTTCACTTATAATGGAACAAAAACAATCGCGAAGTCAATATCAGGGGCTAAGGAATTTAAGTTTAAAAAAGAAATGTAAATTATATCCATCTTATAAATTGGTACTAAAAGCCAAGCGTGACTGTTACCCGGAAAAAAATAGTATTAGCATATGTGAAACCAGTGTAGATGTTAAACTACAATCTCTACTGAACCATACAATCAATCGAATTTTGAAGATTCAAATAGATGTCATAAAAACTTTGACTCGTGAACAGCTTTCAAATTTAAATTTAATTTGTAAATGGGGCTGTGATGGTAGTTCTGGCCTTAGTATGTCTAAGCAAAAATTTAGTGATGATGATGATGAAAGTAAATCAAATGCTAGTATTTTTTTTACTTTACTTGTTCCACTGCAACTTATATCGATTGATAAAAATACATCTGAAAAAATCATTGTATGGAAAAAGAGACCATCATCACCACGCTTTTGTAGGCCAATAAAAATTGAATTTTTGCATGAAACTACTGAGGCCACTATCAAGCAAACAAAGAATATAAAAGAACAAGCGAGCAAACTTATACCTTTTAACACTGTATTAGATGGAAAAGACATCACAGTTAATTATGAACTCGCTTTGACGATGATCGATGGTAAAGTTTGCAACGCAATTACTGGCACTGCGTCTACTCAACGTTGTTATTTATGTAATGCTACTTCTAAAGATTTTAATAATATAGATTTTTAATTTAAAAAAAAGAAATTAATAGAGATAATTTATGTGTGTTTCGGGTTATCTACATTACATATGTGGATTCGATTCTTTGAATGTTGTTTGCATATTTCTTATAAAATCGAAATTAAAAAATGGCAAGCGCGAGAAAGTGAAGAAAAGAAATTAATAGAAGATAAAAGAAACAATTCAAAAAGGTTTCCGCCAACAGTTAGACCTTATTGTGGATAAACCAAAATCTGGATTTGGCAATACGAATGATGGGAATACTGCTCGACGATTTTTTGAAAATGAATCCATTTCCGCTGCTATAACGGGCGTTGACAAAGATCTTATTAAAAGATTTCATATTATTTTACAAGCTATTACAAGTGGTCATGAAATTAACATACCAGATTTCCAAGAATACATAATACAGACAGCTCGAAAATTTGTCGATTTATATCCCTGATTCTACATGCCTACTTCTATACACAAACTTTTAATTCACGGCTCTGAAATAATACAATCTGCTTTACTGCCAATCAAACAAATGTCTGAAGATGCACAGGAGTCTTGTAATAAATATATTAAAAGATATCGTGAAGATTTTGCACGAAAATGCAGTAAAACAAAAACGATGGAAGATCTTTTCTTGCGCTTGCTAACGTTATCAGATCCGTATATATCAAGTTTAAGGAAATTGCCACAAAAGAAATTAAAATCCTTATATCCGGAAACAGTTGAATTGCTTACTTCACCATCACTTTATGCGTTTAGTGCTGATTCTATCTCTTCTTTTCTGATATCATCAGATTCTTCAGGTTTAGATACAGATAATTCAACTGATGATGAAAACTAATTTGTATGTAAATTTTATGTAAATATTAGGTACTTGTATGTAACTATTTGTATAGAAATATTAGATTAATATTTTTGTAAACACAAATTTATTTTTTACATTCGGCTTTGTATTGTACTTCTTAATTTATTTGTCACAAGTTTTTTTATAAAATATATATAAATTATGATTTTATAAATTTTTTATTCGTCATTTTACATCTGCCATTCATTTTGTTTCCAAATTTGTTATTTGCGACCCCGAAAACCTATAAATTCCACGTTTCACATAAATTAAATAAAAATAACGGTTTATAAATATGCTTTTTAGTATTTTGTAGCGGCCATTTTGTTTTTTTTGTTTTATTTCGACTTCAGATTACTAACCAGCGACTTTGAAAACGTATGTGTACAAAATTAAACATAAAATCAATAAAATATGATTTATAAATATGCTTTTTAGTATTTTATAGCCGCCATTTTGTTTTTTTTAAATTTTGATTTGAAATTCGTTATCAGCGACCCCAAAAACCCCTATATACCAAGTTTCAAGTAAATATTTTAATTTTTCGACTTTTGGCCAGCTTTTTGGGAATCGGCCCCACTGCGGCGGGCGGGTCACGCGGGCCCCGCCACCAAGGCGCGTAACAGGTCTCGCTCAGTACATCCCTAGCCCCGCCGCAGCATAAGGAAGGGGTGCGTCGCCGCTACCGCGGAGCGAGTGGACGACCCGAATGCTTCACCCCGGCGGTACTTGGGGCGCCGCCGCGCCGAGCAGGATAGCCACGGCCTGGCCAGCCGGGCTAACACTGAGATGGGCCCGTACCCGGAACAGCCATTTGAAATTGCCGCGGGCAGGCAACGGAAACGAGCGGTGCCGCGAGCAGGACGGCACGCGCGACAAATCGGCGAGGCGGAAATCGCGAGCCTAAGGGCGCACGCGCGGGCCCAGCGTGGTCCCGCCGGGCCGGCCGTTCATCACTGTCGTACCAGCCGCAGGCGAGGAGCCATCCCCCGAAAGAGTGTCCCGACGCCGCCGAGCAGCAGCGAGCAGCGACCTTGTAAGATCTCCACTCCGGTACTGCCGCTATATTAAGGGCTCGATCTCGGCCGCGACCCCGCACGAGTGAATGCACGTACAGCTTAGATTACCATGCAAACCCGTCGGATTGCTTTGTGCGCGTGATTGCCGGCTCCCGTGCGGGGGACGCCGGTTAGATTATCGTGTCGCTTGATTGAGATCGCGGACGCGGGACTGGCTGAGATCGCGCCCAGAAAGTGTATAGCAGGGCCCTCCTCGGAAATCGCGCGGCCGACAGTCGATCCGTTTATTCGTAGCGTGTCGCGTATTCGTATATTGTGTTCGTCGGGGAGCGGAACGTGCCGCGGGCGGCGCGTTTCAAGAGATAACGCGTGAGGCGTCGTGCATCGTGCACACCCGCGGTTATCATGTGGTGTTTGTGATCGTGTTGTAGTCGGGATCTAGTATAGGGTACTCGGGATCGGGAATATCGTCGAAGCGGTGGATATCGCCGGGAGCCTCACCGGGAGCCTCGCGGATATTTTGCGTCGTGCAGTGCGGGCAAGTATCGTCGCGCTCGCTCGCGGGGGGGAGACTGCCCGATTGCGTTCGGGAGCACTGCGTGCTCTGGAGCATCGTCGTTGCGACTTCGGGAATATTGCGTGTTCGAGATATTGTTACTGTGAATTTGCGTTGTATCGAGATTGTGAATTGTCGCGTGCTCGGATTGATAGTGCTGCGTGTTCGCGGTCGCCTGCACGGCGGTTAGCGGGCGGCGACACCGCCGGGAAAATCAGTGCGTATTCGCGTTCATACGGACCGGGATTGCCGGGCTCCTCCGGGAGTTCCGCGAGCGTTTCACGCCGCCGTCCGGGCAAGTTACGTCGGGCCCGCTCGTAGGGAACGGCCCGCGGGCATAAGACCGCCGCGTGCCCCGTGCGTGCGTTAGCGGCCGGTTCGAATTAACACCGGGACGTGGTCCCTGGTTTACCGTAAACTTCCGCCTTACTCTGTTCACTATCTTTCCGAAATACATTTCTGCTATTGTTTAATTTGTGTTGATTGCGCTACGTCCCTCCCCGTTCCTCCTCAAAAGAACGTACCGACGCCCTGAGCTCACGTCCGGGTGGAGATTATCGAGAGTAGACCTTAAGTCTTGAGACGTGGTGCGCGTCTATAATCGCACCTGGCGCCCATCGAAATCGTTGCATCGGGAAGCCGTAAGATACATCACGGAGTAATTTGCGGCCGCGCCCCTCCGGCTAGCGAGACCGGAGAAAATCGGGTCGCAATTTATATCAGTTCTTTTTAACCTTTGTTGTGCACACCTCTTCAAAATTTAGTCCAGTCAAATTAGCAAAAATAGAAAAAATAACTGGAAAAAGCTATAAATTGGTGGAGACCTTTATCTTAGCATACTATTAAACATACTGAAAGTCCGGATCTCTATCTGCAGGGCTCGATCCGCCATCTTGAAAAAAAGGTGCTCCAATTCAGTTTTTCCCTCTTATCTCGGTAATCGTTGATCCTATCGTAATGAAGGTTATTATAAAAAATGAAGCTTATTAAATTCTCTATAAAAAAGACTCAATACATTTTTTTCATACCTTTAATAGTTTTTTTGTAATACACTGTTGAATATATGGATATTTGTATTTTGTCTCACGCTGTCACAAAAATCAGACTCGGTGTAGAATTTGTAAGAAAAAATATAAATAGACAAAAAATATCAATGTGTGCATGATATTTCTCTTACATATGAAAATTTAGCCACTCTTACCATTTAAAATTGTTGTACACGGCTAGTACTGGGGGTAGCATCGTCTAACAAGATTCTTCTGAGCCGTTTCCTGAGGTTGGGAATCTGCAGGGCTATGATCATCATCTCGATCTTCAACATCGATTACGAAAAAATTGTTCTTGTCAAGCTTCCAATGCTTGACAGCTGAAGCTTCCAATAATTGTACCTCATTATATGATGCGTTAAAGCCCAAGCTAGATAGTAACATCACTAGATTTTTAGAGCCAAATTTCCAGTATAAAAAAGCAGCAACGCTGCTTAAAAGTGTTGGCAAGAAAGATTTTGGCCTAGTCGCCAACTTAATAGCGTGCACTATTAAAATACATTTTTGTTTGAGCTGCTGCAATGGGGATTTCCTTCCTTTAGCTATAACGTTTTCCAGAAAAATATGGAGGAATTTCGGTATGTAGTCTTTTACATCTGTCAAAAAATCATCGTTTGAAGGATATGCAGACGTGTCGTTGATTTGTGAGCGAATATATCTTCCCGAATTATGGCTGTAGCTGCAGTGACTACTCAAAAGTTCTTCCCGTCCATCGACTTTCTTTCGTTCATACCAATAACTCGACAAAATTGTATATCCTTTTTTTGAAAACATAGTAATTTTCTTATTTGTCGCTATAACAATCTCGTCACCGTATTTTTTTTTAGTTTTCTTAAAAACGGAAGAAAATCGATGAACGCCTTCGAGTACTCACTACAGCTGCAGCCATAATTCGGAAAGATATAATTCGCTCACAAATCAACGACACGTCTGCATATCCTTCAAGTGATAATTTTTTGACAGATGTAAAAGACTACATACCGAAATCTCTCAATATTTTTCTGGAAAACGTTATAGTTAAAGAAAAAAATGCCCATCGCAGCAGATCGAACAAAAATGCATTTCAATAGCGCACGCTATTATGTTGGCGACCAGGCCAAGATCTTTCTTGTCAACACTTTTAATCAGCGTTGCTGCTTTTTTGTACCGAAAATATGTCTCTAAAAATCTAGTGACGTTACTATCTAGCTTGGGCTTCAGCGCATCATATAATGAGGTACAATTATTGGAAGTTTCAGCTGTCAAGCATTGGAAGCTTGACGAGAACGATTTCTTCGTAATCGATGTTGAAGATCGAAATGATGATCATAGCCCTGCAGATTCACAACTTTAGGAAACGGCTCAGAAGAATCTTGTTAGACGACGCTATCCCCAGTACTAGCCGTGTACAACAATTTTAAATGGTAAGAGTGGCTAAATTTTCATATGTACGAGAAATATTATGCACACATTGATATTTTTTGTCTATTTATATTTTTTCTTACAAATTTTACATCGAGAGTCTAATTTTTATGACAGCGTGAGACAAAATACAAATATCCATATATTCAACAATGTATTACAAAAAAACTATTAAAGGTATGAAAAAAATTTATTGAACCTTTTTTATAGAGAATTTAATAAGCTTCATTTTTTATAATAACCTTTATTACGATAGGATCAACGATTACCGAGATAAGAGGGAAAAACTGAATTGGAGCACCTTTTTTTCAAGATGGCGGATCGAGCCCTGCAGATAAAGATCCGGACTTTCAGTATGTTCAATAGTATGCTAAGATAAGGGTCTCCACCAATTTATAGCTTTTTTCCAGTTATTTTTTCTATTCGCTATATTTTGATCTAATTTGACAGGACTAATTACGTATTGTACACAGGGGGTCTATTAGACCCCAGTCACTTAATTGTTTTTATTATAGACGTACAATTTGTTATTTTGACTCAAACAAAATTGCTGGCTATTGTTTAAAGCTTCCAAAATAAGGTCTAATAGGTTTCATTAATATTTTGCAACATAAAAAAATTATAAATAATATATTAACTAAAGAAACCAAAAAATAGACTTTTTACTAAAAAATGCATAAAAAATTCAATTTTTAATATTTTTTAATAATTTTTGCAGGATTACTTTCTTGAAATACTACACTTTCAAGAAAAAATATTAGTTTATAGCGGAGTTGAAAAAAGTATATTTATATTGCTATGAAGTCACGCGTTTTTCAACTTTTCATCACTGCCAAAAGCAGACTAAAGCCGGGCGGGCAAAACTATGTATAGGATCTTGAAGTGTTACTCCTAGACTACAGGTAAATAACAGCACAAGTCCCGATCCGCATTGTACGTATTAAAAAAACGCGTTTGAAAATACGCTGGGGTCTAGAAGACCCAGTGTGCACAACAAAGGTTAAAGCTGCTTGCCAGGCATTTTTACATTTTCGTCTTTTGGCACATAAAAAAATGTACTTTTTCAGGATTTGAAGTATAACCTGACGTACAGCCAAGTGCAAGACAGCGCGGCATTGTTTAATTAAAATAAACAAATGCGGTTAGTTGCATCAGCAACTCTCAAAATTCTTATTTCGCGACGAAACACGTTCGGTAACAGCGGTAACAGTGAGCGAATTAACCTAACTTTTACCATAGATCCGTGGTGACTGTTGCCAGCGCCACACAGCGGGCTTGGCGTCACTAGAGTCCCTACATATAGAGTTTGGCCACTCCGCTAGTTTTGTAAAAACATGGCGTCAGTATATATATACATATAAACACAGCTGATTGAGCTGATACGAATATAAAGTTAATAAAATAGAGACGTATGTATGTAAAAATATTTATTATAAAAAACTATTGAATTATTTTATTATTAAAGTAGTTATTATTATTAAATTATTTGTTATTTGAATTTAATATAAAAATTGTTTTTTTAACCTCATATTTCTAACCTTACCCAAAAAAACAACACTTTTTTCAAATAAAATATGAATTTTCAGATTTTAAAATGCCGTCTTGTTGTATTTCACAATGCAAAAATTATTCTCAGAAAGGCTTTTCCCTTTACTCGCTTCCCGCAGATCCTAGTAGAAGAGCATTATGGATTGCTAATATTGAGAAATATGATTTGAATAACTCATCTAAGAAATTGTTTATATGCGAGGTAAGATATCAAATATCTTTGTTATGAAATTAAGAAACAATTCTTTTTTATTTATGTATATATTTATTTAGATACACTTTTTGGAAAGCGGAAATTAAAGCAAAACGCAGTCCCAACAATTTTTAATAATATACTTACTTGTGATGTAAGTTAATTTTTTTTAGCGCTTACATTATCATTAAATTTAATTTTTAATTGTATAAATCAATAATAAATTTGTACTTGCAGGCTGATACAAGAAATGTTAACAATCAAAATAAAAAATCATCATCAAAGTCAGCTTTGAAGATAGTTTTAAACAATGAAGATCAATTTGATGATAACAGAACCAGCTCAGATCTTTCTATGCAAATATCAAACTTATCTGAAGTTACAGAATGTTTCACAGAAGCAGAACAATTATCTGTTGTAGAAGATGTATTAGAGTCACCTCCAATATATAATCAAAATGATTATGAGAATTTGAAACTAAAACTTCAACAAGCAGAATTAAGAACGCAAGAAGCAACACAAAAACTACAGCAAGCAAACATAATTATTCATAAAACTGAAAGATCAAGAAAGATATTAAAAAAACATGTAAGAAGACTGATAGATGAAAAGAAAAAGATTGAACTAGACAATTTAAAGTCAAAACTAAAATTAAATTTGAGAAAACGATTTAACGATGATCAAATTCAAATTCTTCTTGGTCAAAATTCACGCGGCTTTAAGTGGTCGAACAACACAATTCTGAAAGCATTAAAATTAAGGTTTTTGTGTGGCAGCAATGGATATAATGAATTAGTAAAGCACCATATACCTTTACCATCAGAACGTACTTTACGAAGAAAAAAAGAAGGCATTGATTTCGAACCAGGAATATTAGAGGACGTTTTTGATATTTTAAAAAAACAAATATCATTGTTTAAAGATGAGCGAGAAAAGGATGCTGTAATTGCTATTGACGAAATGAGCATAGTACCTGGAGAACAATTTGATCCTTCCATCCTTTCATATATTGGCAATAGTAGTATGCCTGACAGTTCAGGTATACCTCTTTCCTAAGAACCATTCTTATAACATGTCACAAATGCCCCGTTACAAGACACAAAGGATAAAAATATAACTATTAGTTTAAAAATGTAATTTCCATTTGCACTTGGTAGCTGCAGTTGTTTAAAAAAGTTAAAAGTAAACAATTTTCTTTTCATAAAGGCAACTGCTAAATATAAGTACAACTAATAATAATATTTTTTAATTAGTACTTGCGACTGGCAACGAGGCATTTGCATTACTTCAACAAAAAAGAACAGATTTTATATTGTGGTTCTTTTTTGCAGAAATTGCAAAATTAAAAATTTTGTATTTACAATAGAAAAAAAAATTTTTTTCTTTCACAGGACAAATTCAAAAAGCGTCACATGCTTTAGTCATAATGCTTGCTGGTATTTTTTCGCGGTGGAAACAAGTTGTTGCCTACTATTATACGCCCAATGGATTTAACGGTACCAATTTAAAAGCTATTATAGAAACAGTAATTAGAAAAGCGGAATCCATTGGTTTATATGTACATAGTATAACATCCGATATGGGACCCGTAAATCAGTCTATGTGGAAAGCATTTGGAATTTCAAATGGGAAATTTTCTTCCATTCAAAATTCAATATGTCATCCTATTAATAATACACGAAAATTATTTATTTTTGCTGATGCGCCACATCTTTTAAAAAATTTAAGATCAAGTCTGGAAAATAATAAAATAATACAACTACCACAGACATTCGTGCATACTCATAAATTATCCTCTTATATCGTACAATTCAAGCATTTAAGTGAATTAGTTGAATTGCAAGAAAATTCAGTCCTCAAATTGACTCCTAAACTTCACCGTAGTGATATTATTTCCGGAAAATATAATAAAATAAAGGTAAATAAAGCGAAAAATGTTATGAGCACGGATACCAGTAGTGCACTCAAATTTCTTGCTGAAGAAAATTGTAAAATAGAATATGAAACAACAGCATCATTTATAGAAGTGGTTTCCAAATGGTTTACACTTGTTACATCACGATCTCAAAAAGTAGCATTAGGTAAAACATTAGGCAATAAAAAAAGTGAACAAAAATATAATGAAAGTGTTGAATTTCTAGAGTCTGTTATAGAACTATTCAGAAATATTGAAATAGGTGAAAATCACAAATTCAAACCCGTCTAATGTGGTATCATGATTACTACAAAATCTATTATCGAACTAACAAAATATTTGATAAATGAAAGAGGCTACGTATTTGTATTAACAGGTCGGTTTACGCAGGACTGTGTCGAGAATTTATTTTCAGGAATAAGAGCAAAACATCAAATACCCAATGCCTTACAATTCAAGCAAGACTTAAAAGAACTTTGCATATCTCGACATATAAAACCATCTAAATATTCAAATTATGATCTAGATGATAGAGAATTTCTATGTGACTTCTTGAATAAACAAAAAAAAAGAAATTTAGGACAATTTCCCAATATTTATATTGATGTTAGTTCCAAACATATAAATTTTAATAATATAGAATTAAATGTATTATATAATATAGCTGGCTATATTGTTAACAGTATTGCTAGAGGTAAAAGTGCAATATGCGCAACTTGTTTAAATTCTGCTGGTTCAACAAAATATAATACAAATATGATTTTGTATGCAAAATTTGTGCATTTAAAATGTTTCCGAAATAATACATTATTTTTTGTTACCGCAGATGTTTTTAAATATTTTATTGATATGGAAGTTATTATTCAGCAATATTTACCTCATTTAAATAATGTTAAATGTAATTTAATTAGTTTTTTTATTGAAAAAATGAAAAATATTTCTTGTACAAGTCTTAACAACTGTCATGAATTAAGTTTTAAAATTAAGAAACGATTTATTGCATATAGAATAAAAATTTCATGCATGAAAAGTCGATTAACTAAAAAAATATATAGTAGCAAAACAATGGCTATGCATACATTAATTCGTTAAATTATATTTTACAATTTTTACATAATGTTTACTTCATTTTAATTTAAAATTAAAAAGAAATTTACTTATTAATTATTCGCAATTTTTATTTCACTCCTTTTTAAATTATTATGCTTCTCTCTGACAACATCTATTGGTTCCGCCATGATTTTACAAAAGTTGTTTCGACCAATAGGAAGGAACACGAACGTGGCCAGACTCTATATGTAGGGACTCTAGGCGTCACTAAGTAGGCACAGTAAAAGAGGATATAATAAGAAGTGTCAGAGGGCTGAGCGAAAGAGAGGCCGCGAATAAACAACATGTCCCGACACGCTCACCGACCCCCCTCCCCTCTCAGCCTCAAGTCCCCCCCCCGCTTTCCCGGAACTCTTTGCTGGGAACGCAGGTCCCCCCCGCAGACCCCTCGCCATCGAGTTCCCCCCCGCCCCGCTCCGCCCCTCGGAGCACCCGAGTTAGATCTGTCAAAATACCTCCTATTGTAATCCGATACGAGACCGGCAGCGAGTAGATCCATTTGTAACTTCCATTGCGTGTAAACATTTTCTACATGTCGTTCTTGAACGTGCGACAGAATCGTTTGACGACCGATACCTTCATTACGGAATAGGTCGAATAGTGATTGATATTATGTTTTTTCAAGAGTTTCTGCATATTTGCGTTGTAAAATTTTTTCCCCTTGTCAGTCTGCAGATTTTTCGGACATCTTCCGCCGTCTCGAATTATTTTCGCAATCGCCGTAGTAACCTCGGTTCCGCTCTTGGCCTTGAGCGGTACGGCCCATGCGAGCTTGCTCAGCATATCGATAACAGTGAGTATGTAGTGGTGGCCTCTGTTAAATCGCGTATATGGACGCATCTCGACCACATCCGCCTGCCACAGGTCATCGTATCCGCGCACTATGACGCGTCTTCGCGAACTTCTCGCAGGAGCGTGTAGTTCTTCCACCAGCCGCCGTTTCTCAGTTGACTGCTTTTTACTAGTCATGACGATGACGCGCAACTGACGCAGAGATCAGATGTACGTTTTTCAAATCAATGTCGAAAACCGAATGTCGAATCAATGTCGTAATTCTGGCCGATTCGACGTCGAAAGCGTATAAAATATCAACGACTATTCAACTATCGTTTCAACGTCGTTTTAACGTCGAAGTAAGGTTGAAATTTGATTGAAGTATCCCTGGTGGAAATAATTTTCACGCAAAAATTATGCGAAAACTACAATTTTTTATAATATAATTTTTACGTCAAAAGTACCCCAGTCAGAAATGATTAGTTGATTCGACGTCGAATCAATGTCGAAAACCGAATGTCGAATCAATATCGTAATTCTGGTCGATTCGACGTCGAAAGCGTATAAAATATCAACGTCTAATCAACTATCGTTTCAACGTCGTTTCAACGTCGAAGTAAGGTTGAAATTCGATTAAAATATCCCTGGTGAATATAATTTTATAAATTTTCACGCAAAAATTATGCGAAAACTACAATTTCTTATAATATAATTACAACTTTTCACGCTATTTTTACGTCAAAAGTACGCGATTTGGGCCATGTTTGTAATTTTTCATAAATACATAGAAACTTTTATGAATAACTACAACTTTTTGGATATACTACAAAATAAAATATAAAATTTATTTCTCTCGTTGAACATTATCAGTACAAAATTACCTTTTTCAAAAAAGGTAAAAAAAAGTGCCAAGTACACGCATTCAAAAATCTAACCTAAGTGGTAGCTTCATATCTTTTTCACAAAATTATATTATCTAACTTAACTCAAGTGACATGTATTTCAAAAAAAAAGATGTGAAATTTTTAATTTCTTTTTCACAAAATTATATTACCTAACTTAACTCAAGTGACATGTATCTAACCAAAGTGGTAGCTTTATATCTTTTTCACAAAATTATATTACCTAACTTAACTCAAGTGACATGTATTTTAAAAAAAGATGTGAAATCTTTAAATTAAATTGTGCCAATTGTAAAGAGAATATGTATATTGCTTTGAAAGATAATTGTTATGTAACTACTTTAAAGAAATAAAACCCAAGTGGTATCTTCGTATTTCTATTCAAGGGTCTTCTTCTTCTAAACCCAAGTGATAATAGCTTCTTAATTCTCTTTAACAAATTTTTAATATTACAAAGAATCATTTTAATTACAAAAAATTAAAGAAATAACACAAAATAAAAATATTTAATTAAAACAAAATAAATAAATTTTTCTTGTAAAAAAACTTGGCGCTGCTTTTTTACTCCTGTCGCATTCTTCCCTAAATTATGTTTATTGTTTTTTATTCAATCAAAAATTTTAGTACTAATGTTTAAATTTTAATGTTTAAATTTCAAAGTCTAGCAGCGCCAAGTTTTTTTACAAGAAAAATTTATTTATTTTGTTTTAATTAAATATTTTTATTTTGTGTTACTTCTTTAATTCTTTGTAATTAAAATGATTCTTTGTAATATTAAAAATTTGTTAAAGAGAATTAAGAAGCTATTATCACTTGGGTTTAGAAGAAGAAGACCCTTGAATAGAAATACGAAGATACCACTTAGGTTTTATTTCTTTAAAGTAGTTACATAACAATTATCTTTCAAAGCAATATACATATTCTCTTTACAATTGGCACAATTTAATTTAAAGATTTCACATTTTTTTTTTAAATACATGTCACTTGAGTTAAGTTAGGTAATATAATTTTGTGAAAAAGATATAAAGCTACCACTTTGGTTAGATACATGTCACTTGAGTTAAGTTAAGTAATATAATTTTGTGAAAAAAAAATTAAAAATTTCACATCTTTTTTTTTGAAATACATGTCATTTGAGTTAGATAATATAATTTTGTGAAAAAGATATAAAGCTATCACTTAGGTTAGATTTTTGAATGCGTGTACTTGGCACTTTTTTTTACCTTTTTTGATACATGTCACTTGAGTTAAGTTAGGTAATATAATTTTGTGAAACAGAAGATAAAAATTTCACATCTTTTTTTTGAAATACATGTTACTTGAGTTAAGTTAGATAATATAATTTTGTGAAAAAGATATTAAGCTACCACTTAGGTTAGATTTTTGAATGCGTGTACTTGGCACTTTTTTTTATCTTTTTTGAAAAAGGTAATTTTGTACTGATATCACCTATTTTGTAGTGTTAAGCAAGAATCTGCAAAACATTTTTATTTTTTATTTTTTAATTATTCACAAAATTAGTAATAACAACAAATACATAAAAATTAATAACATTTAAGTAAAAGTAAATTATACATTTCTCACAAAAATTGAAGAAACACTAAATTTATCTTTAAAAATAGGCAAAATTCGAGCCGCTGTAACTTTGTTAAAAATGAATAAAATTTAAATTTCAAGCTTAAAGCGGGGAGCACACACTTCTGCATAACGCATAATGCGTAAGCATAAGAAAATTGATTGGTCTATTTCCTTATGCACATGTGTATAGACCAATTAATTTTTTTATGCTTACGCATTATGCATTGTGCAGAAATGTGTGCTCCCCGCTTAAAACCTCTACTTTCGAAAGGTTACTATTTATTCGTCCAATTTTTATTATGTCTAGACATAATTTTAATTCAGTGAATTTTTATTATGTCATGACAAAATTTTAATTCTGCCGCTAGAAAATTTTTAAGTCGATTCTTATGAATCAAGCTTGAATTCGATGTTTAGGTGTCCTAGGTTGCCGATAACAAGGTCCACATAGTGCGCTCCATAGTTTTCGGTGTCCAGGTGTATTAATACCTTGAATTTTATGTCCACGTGTTCCAGGTTGCCGATGACGGGTTCCAGATAGTGCGCTCCATAGTTTTTGGTGTCCAGGTGTAATAATACGTTGAATTCGATGTCTAGGTGTTCCACGTTGCCGATGACGAGGTCCACATAGTGCGCACCGTAGTTTTCGGTGTCTACGTGTATTAATACCTCGAATTCGATATCTACGTGTCCTACATTCAGATTTAAAGTTATTAATACACCTAAACACCAAAAACTACAAAGCGCACTATGTGAACCTTGTCATCGGCAACCTGGGACACGTAGACATCGAATTCAAGGTATTATTACATCTAGACACCGAAAACTACGGAGCGCGCTATCTAGACCTCGTCATCAGCAATCTGGGACACCTGGACATCAATTTCAAGGTATTAATACACGTAGACACCGAAAACTACAGAGCGCACTATGTGGACCTCGTCATCGGCAACCTGGGACACCTAAACATCAAATTCAAGGTATTAATACACGTAGACACCGAAAACTACGGAGCTCACTATCTAGACATCGTCATCGGCAACCTGGGACACCTAAACATTGCATTTAACGTACGATTACACCTGGATACCGAAAACTATACGGCGCACTATCTGGATCCTGTCATCGGCAACCTGGGACACGTGGACATCGAATTCAAAGTATTAATACACGTAGACACCAGAAAACTACGGAGCGCACTATGTGGACCTCGTCATCGGCAACCTGGGACACCTAGACATCGAATTCAACGTACGATTACACCTGAACACCGAAAACTATGAAGCGCACTATCTGGATCCCGTCATCGGAAACCTGGGACACGTGGACATCGAATTCAAGGTATTAATACACGTAGACACCGAAAACTACGGAGCGCACTATGTGGACCTCGTCATCGGCAACCTGGGACACCTAGACATCGAATTCAACGTACGATTACACCTGGACACCGAAAACTATGAAGCGCACTATCTGGATCCCGTCATCGGCAACCTGGGACACGTGGACATCGAATTCAAAGTATTAATACACGTAGACACCAGAAAACTACGGAGCGCACTATGTGGACCTCGTCATCGGCAACCTGGGACACCTAGACATCGAATTCAACGTACGATTACACCTGAACACCGAAAACTATGAAGCGCACTATCTGGATCCCGTCATCGGAAACCTGGGACACGTGGACATCGAATTCAAGGTATTAATACACGTAGACACCGAAAACTACGGAGCGCACTATGTGGACCTCGTCATCGGCAACCTGGGACACCTAGACATCGAATTCAACGTACGATTACACCTGGACACCGAAAACTATGAAGCGCACTATCTGGATCCCGTCATCGGAAACCTGGGACACGTGGACATCGAATTCAAGGTATTAATACACGTAGACACCGAAAACTACGGAGCGCACTATGTGGACCTCGTCATCGGCAACCTGGGACATCTAGACATCGAATTCGACGTACGATTACACCTGGACACCGAAAACTATGAAGCGCACTATCTGGATCCCGTCATCGGCAACCTGGGACACGTGGACGTCGAATTCAAGGTATTAATACACGTAGACACCGGAAACTATGAAGTGCACTATCTGTACCTCGTCATCGGCAACCTGGGATACCTAAACATCGAATTCAAGCTTGATTCATAAGAATCAATATATATTATATATATACTTAATTTAGCTAAATAGAAATCTTCCTCCTGACCGATAAGTCTATCGACCTTTAATAATTTACCTACTAGATCGTTCGAAGTACGCGCGCGATATCGAAACTGGCGATACCTGCGCCGCCAGCGTCGAAAAAGTGAAAGTTACATTTCCTCCCCCTTTTATATATATATATGTCATAAGACGTCGGCGTTAGGAGGAAGTATCTTAATAAAAAATTTTCACATTTGGACTTTGCGTTGCAATATCTCCGCTCGTAGGGCACGTAGCGGAAAATTATATAGGAGATACTCCTCTTATTTTGACCCCAACTATCGATCAAGCCTACTTAGAACTTGATCCGTTCACTCGTTATCGAGATCTCAACATCTCGGGTACTCGCAACCCGTCGCGTCGCGTAAAAGAGTCACGGTCGGTCTCGCTTCGCGTGTACTTGGCACGAGACACTACCGTGTCTCTTGATTTTATTGCTGAAAATCTTGATTACGTGCAAGTTTAATTAAATAAATTTATATGATACTTAAAAAATTTGCTTACTACCGCTGGATTTGAACCTGAAACCCCTGGCTCTTGAGTCAGTCACCTTCCGCACTGTGCTACAACATTGATTGATGAAGACGTTTCGTATTGTCTACATATAGTACACTTATTGTTAACAGATGTACGGAAGGTGTCAGCTCTTAATAGGGTCATATATATATTTCTTACAAAATTGATATTGAATCGATGATGCCAAAACAATTTGATTGAAATCAGCTGATTTTTTATGTTAATTTCGATGTCGATGAGTTTCCGGTGAATCGACGTTGAATTGACTTCGATTCGACATCAGCCTTCTCACTGGATAAGTATATTAAATATGCGACATGTTCGACATTGGCCTAGTTTACACCGATCTCTTGATACGCGTATCAAATAGTATATTTGAACTGATCAGCCAATAATCAGATTTATTTACTAGTTATTTACTATTTAATACGCGTACCGTATCAAGTGATCAATGTAAACTAGGCCATTTTTACATCAGACGAGAACGAGCGTGGCCTAGTAGACAGCGCACTGGTCTATTGAGCCAAAGGTCCCGGGTTCGATTCCCGATAGAGCTAGAAAATTTTATTCGCTTGTTCTCCTCTCGGAAGGCAATGGCAAACCACCGAGAGTATGTCTGCCAAGAAAACTTCTCTAAAAATTGCCGTTCGAAATCGGCGTTAAACTGTAGGTTCCATATACAATGTGTATAATCCACGTGCGCAACACATGTATATGAAGAGAACGCTCAAGCATGAGTAATAAGACTGAGGATGCTGAAACCTACAACTTTCAATAAGATCTGTTTCTATTTTTGCACTGCTGAACTAGTGCACATTGATGCAATATAAGTTAGATTGGGACAAATATACTTTGTTTATATCTTACATTTAATCATAAAATATTTTTAGAATATTGTAGAAAGTTGTAAATAGTTGTGATTTTTACAATAATCTACAATTTATTACGTTCTCATAAAAAATATTCGCAGAATGTTGTAGATAGTTGTAAATAGTTATGATTTTTACAATAATCTACAACTTCTACGATTTATTACGTTTCATAAAAATGTTTGTATAAAAGTTGTTACAATTTTCTATTACTTTTTACAACTTACTACAATTTATTACAATCTACTACAATTTTCACAAATTTGTGTGATTTATTGTAGAAGATTGTAATTTTTCATAGAAATATACGTAAATTGTTGTAAAATTATTTCCACGGGGGATGGTAATATTATATATTTTATATTTTTTTATATTTTTAAGGTAAAAATATTAAAAAATAAAAAGAGCAAACGTTCTTGTTTTTCTTGTGTTTATTCGTTTATAACGTATATTCGTGATTGTAAAATTCAATTAAATAATTTATTTACTTTATGGATATATGGTTTGTGCACGCGCGAGCGCACACATCTACCCCTCCTTTCCACACACACACAGATTAGAGCTAGCAGTGTTTGGCTGGATCTTAAATATAAAATCTATATTTATACATGCGATTGATCGCGCAATTACGCCATTTCTTAAACGTCCATAAAATTATTTTGTACGTACAATTTACATAAACAATGTCGTAATATTTTTTAGGATTAAAATTTGAAGATACATATTGATCAAATTTTATAAGTGCGCGACGCCACGTCATCAAAGATAAAAATAGAATTTGGGAGCGCCTCGCTTGGCGGAATGACGTCACTGTTATTCGAAAACGTAAAGTAGCCAATCTCTTCTATCGGTGTTAGTATATTCTCCAAATATCGACATTTTGATTGTTGCAACGATTTCAAGTACACGTACACATTCTTGAAACGTACACCGTGCGGATTTTCCAGCATGCTTATTAAGACGTTTGTCTTACCGCAATTCGACGGACCGCAGATGATACCGCGTATAGAAATCGGTAGCATGTCTCCATGTTTGCGTATCTCTTTCGTTAACTGTATCCTATCGTCAAAGTTTGTCACTTTGATCGTCCGCGATTGTCGTACGAACCGCATTTTATTTCCCCTCCACAACGAATAAAAAACAGTATCGAGAAAGCTGGCCTATTTATAGAGACGCGTACAGCTGAGATGCTCAGTCGTTAAAATGTTTTTGCTCGTGTCGGATAACAGCGATATTTACGATTTAACCGCCGAGCAGTTGAAGTATATATCAAAGGATTCTACTACGACAGTTTTATAATTACATAGATTATTTGTGGGATAAGCTTCCCGAACATGTCAAGGCAGATTCGGAGGTTCAGCAATGTCGTCGCTGTTTAATATATATTATAATTTGCCGTGTCAGCAAACGCACATCGACGGTCCGCCGCCGTTGATAAAAAACTACGGTGAATGCCGCCGAAAATAGATCGAGGTCTGTTGAATCGCGCGATAAACGCGCTCCCGATCAAATTACACATTCCCGGCTATCAATTTTGCGGTCCGGGAACTCATTTAGAAACACGATTGGCAAAAGGTGATCGGGATATTAATCCATTGGACGCAGCCTGTCGCGAGCACGACATAGCCTACTCGCGTAGCAACGATCTCGCAGAACGACACGTGGCAAACAATATACTCGCCGCGAAAGCGCAAAAATGTGTCACCGCAAACGATTTAACTCTCGGAGAGAGAGCTGCAGCTACAGCCGTCTGGGCGGCCATGAAAGCTAAAACGAAACGGTATGGATTTGAAAACGAAGAAAAAGAAGAAGAACAAGCGAATACTTCCGGTAGCGAAACGCGGCGGTATCCTACCGATCCTGCCGTTATTAGGGGTTCTCGGTTCATTGGTCGACGGAGCGGCGGGAGTCGCAAAGGCCGTGAACGATAACAAAGCCGCGCGACGTCAGCTGGAAAAGATGCAACGTCACAATTGCGCCATGGAAAATCACGGACTTTATCTCGCTCCGTACAAACGCGGACGGGAAGTCTCGAGAAAAGAAACGTCGAAGACACGCTAAAAATCCCTAAGGGTGTAAAACTACCAACGTACAACTGCAACAATTGGCAAAACATATGCGCATTCCATATTTTAGAGGTATTTTCATACGCGACTCGTTACCGATCAGCGGTATACGTCGAAACGAAAGCGGTATCGTGAACTTGGATAATACTGAGGGGCCGGATACTCACTGGGTGGCGTACGCGAAGAAAGGAGATCATGCCATATATTTCGATAGTTTTGGCAATCTTCAACCACTGAGAGAATTGGCGCAGTATCTAAAGATCAATGTGACGAAGATAGAGTACAATCGCACGCCTTATCAGCAATACGATCAGAACAATTGCGGACAACTGTGTTTGCGTTTTCTACAGTCGGTTGACAATCAATTTAAAGAGCGGCGTGGCGCTGTTTAATCTCAGTATTTATGCAAACATGTCATGACATTTACGCTCACCGGCAAGAGCAGCATTCTCGCGGTAAGCTACTTTCGCGCCGTGGATTTGAGCGATGACGATTATGAACTCGGTTTGACAGATTTTGAAACCTATCACGAATGTAAATTGGTCGAACAATAAATTCTACTATGACGACGACAAGGAGATTACCATTCCCGAAGGATTCGTACGAACTGTGTGATATAGACATGTATCTAAAACGCGCTCTTCTATGGGACCAATCCAATAATGTCTCGACAAACGAAGATGAACCGCACCCATTGATTATTATTCGTGCTAATAATAATACGATGAAAAGCGAGATCAAGTGCGCTTATCAGATAAATTTTACAAAACCGAACATTGGATCGCTGCTGGGATTTTCAGCAAATCGCATGCTGGAGTCGCGACAATGACACGAATCGGATGTTTCAATAAATATCATCAATGTAAACATCATTCGCATAGAGTGTAACGTGACCGCGGGTGCGCGGCGTACACCAACGACAAGTACATGCACACGATACACGAATTTGCACCGAGCGTGCCTCCAGGATATAAAATATCGGAAACGCCGGCACAGATCATTTACCTCTCGATCATCGTACGGACCATTTCGGACTTGACGCTTCGCGTCGTGGATCAGGACGGTTTATTGATTGATTTTCGCGGAAAAGAGATCACCGTTAGACTGCATGTACGAAGACGACAGCGATAACGTGAGATGCTCGTACTGAACGAAGCTGAGCAGACGCAACAGACGAGAAACAAAATTAGAAAGACAATTCGATCGCCAAAGAAGAAACTCACTGCGTCGAACGTTGAATTTCTGAAATCATTGTGTTTTGTCGTACGAAATGGCTAATATCTTAAACATTGGAGGTGAACCGATCTTTGACGACAGCGTCGTCAAGATTGAGACACACACGTACAATCCGTATGCCAACACAACGTTTGGACATAACGATGAGATAAGAATACCCATACAACAGCAGGATTTATACACGTTGCCGTGCGAGAGCTTTCTCTACGTTGAAGGAAGATTGACAATAAAGAGAAAAAATGACAAGTCTGTGACAACGCTTGCAAATAATTGCGTGGCGTTCATGTTTGATGAAATTCGATACGAGCTCAATAGCGTGGAGATTGATCGCAACAGAAACGTTGGAATAACCAGTACCATCAAGAACTATGTATCGTTTACAAATGACAAAGCAAAAATTATGCAAAATGCTGGATGGGACATTTTATCCCTGGAGGGATATTTCAACTTTTGCGTACCGCTCAACACATTGTTGGGCTTTTGCAAGGATTACAAACGCGTGGTTGTAACGCTCGTCATGAATTAATTTTGATACAAGCGCGTAGCGATAAAAATTGCATTGTAGGAAATTCGGCGACGGAGCCGGAAATTGAATTGTTTAAAGTACAGTGGCGAATGCCTCACGTTACATTAAACGAGGTCAATAAGCTATCCTTGCTACGGACCTTGGAAAGCGGGCGATATCTTAGTGTTAGTTTCCGTTCATGGGATCTGTACGAGTACCCCATGTTACATAGCACGACCAACGTGGGCCGTCAAAACGGCGACTCAGCTGGAGAAGCCGCGGTACGTTATCTTTGCGCTGCAGACCGGGCGCAAGAATATCATGTCGCGAGATGTTAGCGTATTCGATGACTGTAACTTGACCAACGTGAAACTTTAGCTAAACTTTGAATTTTATTTGTATGATGACATGAATCTAGATTTTGGCAAAAATCGATACGCCGTCCTTTTCGATATATATGCGCGTTTTCGTAAAGCTTATTACGGATACGACTGCTTCGATACGCTTTGCGCCGTGGTTAGATTCCTAACAAAAGGATTTTTTGTTGTCATTGATTGCTCGCGGCAAAACGAATCTGTCAAGAACGCCACCGTAGATATGCGAATAGAATTTGACTTTAAAGAGAATGTACCGGCAAGTACTACCGTCTATTGTCTCATCTTGCATGATCGTGTAATCGAATACTGTCCGTTGTCGAACGTAGTGCGCAAAATCATGTAAATTGCAATATCAGCAGATATTGCAATATAAGAAACACTGATGTACCGCGATAAGATACAGATTACTCCGTCGTTTCGTCATGATCGTACCAACGTTCGTCGATCTGCAAGGATTCGCCGTCGGGATGAAATTTGTCGTGAAAGAGGTGGCGGTTCTGAGAAACGAGACCGTTTTGGCGCATTACATTTTTACATGCCCCATGCCGTGGAGTCTCCTCACAAAAATCGACAAGTCATGCGCTTCCTAATTGATTACAAATCAACATGGACTACGATGGAAAGATGAAAACGTGCCGTACAGCATGGCGAAACATCTAATTACATCAGCCATATTTGAAGAGGGTGACGAGACGTCGACTCTTGTGTACGTCAAAAGATGCCAAAAACGAAAATGGCTGGTGGATCTGCTTGAGCATAAAGCAAGAAAGAATCTAAACATTGAGACTTTGGATGCAGATTACGAAAATATCGAATCTTTAATTAATCTAGATGTTATTAATATTATACGATGTAAAAAACATGTTAAGAATTGCGCATTACAAAATGTATTAAAAATATTTAACTGGTGGTCGCAACATCAAAAATAATTATGATTTTATTAAATAAACTATATAAATGTGTAACGGCCTGACATTCATATCGAACGCGAACTAGTTCGCCGGATCAGGAGTTCGATGACAGGCCCCGAGACAATAATCAATTTGCAATGCACACGGAACATTTACTTTATTCAACTCGGGATTCGGTATTACACACAAAGAATAACGAAACGCGGTATATTACAACGATCGGTAGTGCATGTGCACTGGGCGCGATATGCAAAATAATAACGGAGCGCGGCTTTACAACGGAGCGCGGTATATTACAACGATCGGTAGTGCATGTGCACTTGGGCACTACTGCCGGACGAACGGAACGCGGTATATTACAACGATCGGTAGTGCTTGTGCACTCAGGCAGTAGGACGGACAAACGGAACGCGGTATATTACAATGATCGGTGGTGCATGTGCATTCAGGCGGTATAACGGAAGAAGTATTCTAGGCCCGGGCAGAAACGCGATCTGCAACACGGGGGATTGCGGAGTCCCTAGGCTATGACAACGAGAACTCTCGTTGCGAGGTCAAGCGCGTTCGACCCCGCACAACCGTGCCGTCGGGAGTTCGTGGGAGTTCGGGGACACCTGAGAACGCTCAGTCGAAGCTCATACTCTGGACCTCGTTTAGTGTGTCGCCCTAAAATCTGGACAATGGGCTTCGTCGGGAGCGGCGGAATACCGTGATGAAGACGAAGTCGCAGTCTCTCGCCCACTCTCGCCGGAGCGCCGACTTATATACCGCTCGGCGCGGCGGGTTCGGTAGAAGAGAGGCCGATCGTCAGGCAAGTCGCGCGGTAGTGGGATTGGTGCGGTCTCGCGCGCTCGTCTTCGGCGGGGATCGGCTCCCTCCGGCGCTTGTCGGCGCCGCGCGGGGAAGGCACCGGTGCCGCGTTTTACGTTTCAAAAAATCGGTCGGGCGGCATCCGGCGGGTGGTGATCGGGGACGTGTCACGTCTGACGGTACATCACTGGTAGATTTTCAGTCGCATAAATTTTTTCTTTTTTTCTGCACAGCACCTGAAAACAATACATAAATAAATAATCACTCTTTAACGTAACTGTCACAACAATCACTCAGCTGACACGCCCTAATGTGTTCTTAAAACAGCAGACACGAGCCTAGAGAATATGGCCGCCTAAAGGCACCTTTTCAAGCTTAAGCCTTTTTCATAAATCACACTATGAACTTTGGACAATTACTCATTAAAATTCCCTAGAATCAATAAAGTTAACTATAAATTGCTATTTATTGCTTATATAAACTTTACAAGATTCATTATGCAATATAAATTCAGTTTGACCGGGATCTAACGGAAAGAAACGCCATTTTCTATAAGAATGTATCAAGAAAATCGAAATAAAATATAAATCAATTAATTAATGGCAAACCAATTGTAAGAATATAATTTCTTATGTCTAAAGAACATTATCACACTAAAATAATAACTATTTCATTAACGTTTTCCAAACATGATAGTTATAAACAATTAATTTACGTTATTAATAGACCTAACTAATATCACCATCGGAACCATTATTAAAGGTCCAACAACTTTTGTTAATAAATCATTCTTATATCTTTTAAAACAAACTAATTAACAATAAAAATTATTGTAAAATTATTATTAAAAATAATTAATAAAATCACTACAGACACTTAGGGTGCGTTCCGAATTACGCATGAAGCGCGTAGACTGCATGGAAAGTCGTTCCGATTTAACCAATGCGCGCATTGGAAGCGCTTTGGTAGTGCCGAGGATTCCCTAGATGGTACTAACTGTTCTGAATTCTTTGCACTTTTCTCATTGACTGCTTCTCTTTCGACTTGAGGCAGTGAAAGCGTTTCGTGCGTTGATGCAGTCTGTGCGTGTTTTGAATAATTCGGAACGCGCTTAGATTGCACCGGTTACATACCGAACAAACACAATAGTCGACAAGAGAGAATTGTCCACAGAAATCGATAAGCTCGGAAATAATAATGGATTAAGAATTATTTGAATTTCCTGTATTGATTGAAGAAAAAAACGAAGTAATTAATTTATTTTTGATGAAAGAAGATATGGAGAAAGCAACAAAAGGTAAAATTGTACTATGTATTTTATGTTTACGTAGATATTATTATGATATACTTTATTAATTGTAGTAGGTTGATGCTATGTTAACGATTGTGCTTTTCTTTATAGACGCTTTTTTGACACAACTTATTGCGAACAAAACACAACAAAAAATTAATAACGTATCAGAAGTATTAGAAGATACAGAGGAAAATGGTGTCGACAGTAAGTTAATTTTGTTTAAAAGCATATGTATATACTCAAGATTAATAATAATGTTCGCGATCGAACCTAAAACCGGCGCCGGTTAAATAATCCAGCGAATAATACAGCGCATTAAAATCTTAAATAATTTCACTTTCTGTCTTTCCGTAAGTTAAGAATAGATCCGTTCGCTGAAACAATAATATATTTCGAGGTACATACATACATGAGAAGGGCAGAAAAACAGAGCTTAGTTTTTGTTTATACCGACTCGCTCCTTTTGTCTCGGGGACTCGGTGCGCGAGGCATACACCCGGGGCAAAGCGAGAGGGCGGTATTCCAAAACAGCTGATCGGTTGTCGACCTCGAGATCAGCTGAACCGTTGACCTTCGCGCGCGAAGAGGCACTCGACTAAAGTATTCCAACGAAAGTGTATCGATAATAAAATCTTCGTTATTGTGTGCTTGCTTTTACGCGAATATCCGTCGTTCGCAAAATCTCTCGAAACGAATCTCTGTCCTAACTCGCGGCATAAAGACTGTAAATATTGTATAATACATAATCATTTTATTATATAGATATTTACATAATGAAAAAAGACTGCAATTAAATTCAAAATTCCCTTTCACTCGTAACTCCTTCGACCATTCGCGCACAAATAATATGTAAAAGTTCATATTTTGATTATCTAATAGTTGTGTTTACTTTTTAAATTAATGCTTTTAGCCAAGTTAAAGGTATTTATATGGCCGGATAAGGCAGTACTTTTGTTACTGGAATTGTATAGAGAAAGAGAAGAAGATTTCTCTACTGGATTAAAGCGCAACAATAAAATTGCTGCTAAGATGAAAGAAGCAAATTCTTTATATGATGTAACAGGTCAGCAATGTGCGTCCAAAATGTCTGGTTTAAAGCGGACATATAAAAATATTGCTGACTCAAATAAGAAAAGCGGAAATCACAGAAGTTCATGGGCTTTTTTTTCGGTAAAAATGTTCTATCCAGTTCTATCATATATTGTAAAATGCCTGGTTTTTATATACATTTAGTATATTTTATTGTACACATTTTATTTAATGTTTGCGGTATGTGTATGCAAAAAAAGAAATTCTATATTATCATCTTCATCGTTATTATTATTATTATTGTTACAATTATTATTGTCATTATTATTATTATTATTATTATTATTATTATTATTATTATTATTATTTATTATTATTATTATTATATACTATATAGGTCATGGATTCAATATTTGGCGATAAAGCTTCAATTAATCCTCCTGCAATTGCGACGAGTGATGGTCTAGTGAATCCTTGTAAAGAGTCATCATCATCGTCAACATCATTTATGATTTCATACTCTGATGTAAAAAGTAAGTACCTGAACTTGTGTATTAGCCAATTAAATAACAGCTGCAAAAATAAAATTTCAATT
>JASTWP010000791.1:0-108847 GCA_030770255.1 Temnothorax ravouxi
TGCAGAAGACATTTAAAATGTATGAAATACAACGGCATGATAAAATAAAAAAGTAGAAAATATAGAATACAATAGATAGCGTAATGAGTAATGAGAAGTGCAGAAATTGAAAAGGGTTTAGTTACATCGGTAATAAGCAGAGACAACAATCGAAGCATCCTTGGTGTGTCCGACGGATGCTGCTGGAGATTATGTCCATCTTCGATTGTTGTCTCTGCTTATTACCGATGTAACTA
This sequence comes from Temnothorax ravouxi, assembly GCA_030770255.1. NCBI lineage: Eukaryota > Metazoa > Arthropoda > Insecta > Hymenoptera > Formicidae > Temnothorax > Temnothorax ravouxi. The sequence goes on from JASTWP010000791.1 coordinate 237, forward strand.
AACCCTTTTCAATTTCTGCACCTCTTGTTACGCTTTCTGTTGTATTCTATAATTTCTATTTTTTTATTTTATCATGCCGTTGTATTTCATACATTTTAAATGTCTTCTGCATCCTATATTAGGTCTATTGCAATTTTAAGAAATAGTTTATAAAATATTGGATTCTTTTAATTCACGCACAAAATATATATGCGAAATATTACTTACTCTAATAAATACACTTGGAATAATACTTTGATTTCACTTCTCTTTCATGCTATTATATTTATTTTTTTGTGTTTTTTAAATAATATTACTTGCTCTAACAAATATACTCGGAACTTGGAATAATATTTTGATTTCACTTCTTTTTCGTGCTACTATATTTATTTTTTTGGTTTTTTTTAAGTAAATATTTTTTTCATTTTTCTAATATTAATTTATAACATTATTTTGCGTCAAACATACTTGGCGCTTTTTTTAATGTCTTTTTTTAGCGGATTTCATGAATTTTTGTTAAGTATTTTTGTTACAGTAACAATATATACTTTTTAAATATATTTGAAAAGATATATTTCTTTAATTCACGCATAAAATATATAGGCGTGAAACATACTTGGCGATTTTTTTTTTATATTTTTAATGTCTTTTTTTAATGGATATAATATAGTTTCTCTATTTCTTATGTAATCCCAACATACACTGAAGATGCCCAAAACTAATGCGCCGAAACGTCTGTAATCGAAACTTATAGAATAAATAGAGGGAAACCTGCTCCGGCTCTAAAGGCATTTTTTTACTTTTATTCCAGTTATTAAAAAATTTAATTGAATAAATAGAATAAATGATAAAATATTTAATTCTTTATTATTTAATTGTTTAGATATATTTTATTTTATTTAATTATAATAAAACTTAATTAATATTAATTTTTTAAAATAATTTTAAAGAGATTAGAAATAATACAGATATTAAAGATAATGTTTTAAATTAATTTAATTTAAACATTTATTATGAACTTTTGTATCATTTTTTAATAATTCTTTTATTTTAATTAATTAAGATAGTTGCATTACAATTTTATATGTAATAGTAAAAATAAGAATTTTCTCATTTTGTTTATAACTAAACATTATTTCTCAATTTTTACAATGTATTATTTATGCTTTTCTTACTTTGCGAAAAATTATACCTTATCTAGTTGCAATATTAATCTATTTAATTTAATTTTATTTTTGTGCTCTATCGTTCCAGTATATACGATAATAAATTCAATTAACTTTGAACTAACTCTTACTCCTTAATCATTTAAATTAACTCCTTTAAATTAACTCTTGCTCCTTAATCATTTTACATTAATAATTTTATTGTTTATAAAAAATACCATTTTATATATTATTTTCTTTACGAACTGATTTATTTATTTAATAGCGTATATCATTACATATGTTACTTATATTATCACATATTACATTATTATTGCAATTTCTTAACTCATCTCAAATCATTCATCGCTGCGTTGCCGGTTTTTGAATAATGAACAGTCATAACGCACGAGCATATAGATACGATGCGCCCGAATGACCACGCTCGATATCTCGATAGTTTGACATGTCCAGGCATTTGTGCCGGATAGGTACAAAAAATCCGCGCGCGCGCGCGCGCACGCAACTTCCATACATTTTTTATTAATATGATTTCTCGACATTTTGGAACATTCTAAACCTATTTCCATCAAAATCTCGAAAAAATTTTTTTTACCATCACGAAGTTTCCTCTATGCGGAAGCAAAAATTGATAATTTTAATTTTAAATTTAATTAAAAAATTTTTTTCGGATATATACGTATTCAAAAAAATATTCTTCCTCCTTGGAAGAGTGGCACAAATTCAGTGATGCAATAAACAGACGAAGTTGCAATATGAAATTAGCGCGATAAATCGACTAGAAAACGTGACAAGAGGTTACGTGGTAAAAGGTTTTTTAGCAGGTTTTCGTACATTTACACTGATTGTTTTTGGTGATGAGTGATGATTATAAGAAGTGCGATTCTTACAGCACTTTTCGAAGAAATATGCCGAAAAGAAATATAATAATTTTGATGTTGACATAGATGAGGAAAGTTTAAAGACATTAGATGAGATTGGAGAGGTACGAATCAATTACTAAATATGTTATCGCATTAATCTAATTTCGCAAATTTTCTAGCTTGCGGGCAATCAACTAACCATTGAGCAAGAAATAAAAATGGATATGTTATTGTTCGGGGGTGTATCGCCGTATTCGCCATTCCGAAATATAGTCGGATTCTTCGAGAATCCATCATCTTTCTTTAAATATAAATTCCGTTTCATGTCAGGTACAATTAAAGACAACATAGATAGTACCGTTACACATGTCTTTGTAGAAGACGAGACGAGCAATGTTATAAGAAATATAAAAGCACGTGAGCTAACATCCATAAAAATAGTCAAATGTCAGTGGATTCATGATGGAAGAATACCAGGTGTAACATTCCCGTGGATGCGCAGTCGTTCAAAGTAATGGCCGCTCTTGAACCAATCAAAAATTAGCCCCAAACTTGAAAAACCAATATGGCCACCGCTACAAGTTAGGTTAGTGGAACCCATGATCGCCGTTGCCGCGCGTGTACCTTGGACTGCTACAAGACCTTGCGTACGCAGAGTCTCGAGTACGAGAGATGGGGCCTGCCTGTTGAGAAACGAGAATACACGTGTGCAACCTCCACCGCCCGAGAACAATTCCGACGCGGCCATAGCCAGATTACCGTCGGGCGAAAGGCCCGAGAAAGTGGTTCCACCGACATTAACCGTTAGGCTAGTGCGAAAGAACTGCTCACCAAAGGCACCCGATAAAAAGGCACTTGCAAAAATTCCGGAGAAGGAACAAGGTCTACAGCCCGCCAGCACCAAAGCTCAGCCAACCTCGATTGGCGAATCAGCGGAGAGAACTCAGAGCAAACCGACTGGAGGAAAGTGTGGGGCAGGGGATGCTGCAGGTTCGCCACCGGAGCCTACGTGGGTTCACGAGATATTCCAGGGGATACTGACGTCGGAAACACGCTGCCTTAACTGTGAGACTGTTTCTAGCAAAGGCGAGGACTTCTTCGATCTGCAAGTTGACATAGATCAGAATACTTCGATTACACACTGCCTCAGATGCTTCTCCAATACAGAGACCCTGTGTAGCGACAACAAATTCAAATGCGATCACTGCAGCAGTTACCAGGAAGCTCAGGTATTAGTGACGTGGCGTTCGATTTGCAGCATTGATTAATTTTTTGCACGAATCACATAAATTATTTATTGAAACATGACCGTTTTAAATTTTTACAAAAACGAATGAGAGTGAAGAAACCACCTATGATACTAGCGTTGCATCTAAAGAGATTTAAATATGTGGAACAGTATAATCGCCACATAAAAGTATCTCACAGAGTAGTTTTTCCACTGGAGCTCAGACTTTTCAATACTGTTAGTACTCGATACAGATATTACTCATGAACACGTGATAAATTTCCTTAGATATGAATTTTCTATTAAATAGTCATAATTATTTCAATGTTTGAAGATAACATATATGATTATTTTAATTACAGAGTGATGATGCTGTAAACTCAGATCGGTTGTATGATCTGGTGGCAGTTGTGATACATTGTGGAAGTGGGACTAACCGAGGGCATTACATTTCTATAGTTAAAAGTCATGGATTCTGGTTGCTCTTTGACGATGATATGGTCGACGTAAGTGTTTCTGCTTTACAGTGTAAACATTTGTAAAACATTTACAAACTACATTTATAAAAGGTATTGATAAGTATCTTTATTCCCCTAGAAAATTGATGCGTCAACTATAGAAGATTTTTATGGACTCACGTTAGATATTCAGAAGAGCTCTGAAACTGGTTATATCCTGTTCAAGTCCCACCGACCCAGTTCCGGCGTACTACCTCAGGGTCACACCCTAGGACCTGAACCGGGCGGGCAGTAGAATAGCAGGAGCTTCGCCGCCGTCATATCGCGCGTGATCCTGTCATCGTTCTTTTCTCCGACCGCCACACTGTCAAACGCGAAACCGCTACCAGTTAAAGCAGGAGCAAGACCAGTGTAAGGTAAGTTGAATATCACTGAATTAAATGAATAAACTACAAAAATACCTGTAGCTTGTAAAAATGATAAAAATTAAGCAATTGTAAATAGTGTATCAGTTTTTTTTATGAATGTACTACATATTTGATATCATTTGCAGACACAATGCCTTCATGCTGCATAATAAATTGCAAAAGTCGGACATATTATGCAGAGAAGAAAGGAATAACCTTTTATAGATTCCCAAACGAAGAAAACATTCGTCAGGCGTGGGTAAATGCTTGTCAAAGGAGCGAAGAGAGTATAAAAATTGATTCTGGTAAGTTAATATATATATTTTTTATATAGTAAAATATAGCAAAATGACTTATAGTATTATAAATTATATCAGTATTATATATCTTTTATTTCATTTGTATTATTGTAGCAAGGATATGCAGTCTTCATTTTGATGACGATTGTTTTATAACAAAATGGACACACTCAACAAAAGCACCATCAAAACAACTGCGGCGGTTAAAAGAGGGTTCCATTCCTACAAACATGTTAACTTTGGAAAAAACGAGAAAAAGAAAAATGTCAAACAATGATGTGACAATCACAAGCAAGAGAATTAAAGTATTGTGAGTTTTCCTTTCTTTTTATAAATATGTATTTACAAATTTTTATAAATATTACTTTGCATACTTTACTTTGCATACTTATCTTTCATACTTACCTTGCATACTTACTTTTACACTTACCTTACCTTACATATACTACGTTTACGCGAGCGTTACTTCTGTAGTAACTTACGATAATTCCTTCGCGTAAACGGAATTTTGTAGTAACTTGCGATAATGTACTCCGCGTAAACGAGTGATATATCGTAAGTTACTACAGAAGTAACGCTCGCGTAAACGTAGTAATATTTACCTTTCATACTTACCTTACCTTACTTTTCATGCTTACCTTACATACTTTTCATACTTACCCTACCTTACTTTTCATGCTTACCTTACATACTTACTTTTCATACTTACCTTGCATACTTACTTTTTATAATTACCTTGCACACTTACCTTTCATGCTTTTCTTACATACTTACCTTTTATACTTACCTTATCTTACTTTTCATACTTACCTTGCATACTTACCTTACCTTACATAGTATACGTTTACGCGAGCGTTACTTCTGTAGTAACTTACGATAATTTACTCCGCGTAAACGAGTGATATATCGTAAGTTACTACAGAAGTAACGCTCGCGTAAACGTAGTAATACTTACCTTGCATACTTACCTTACCTTACGTACTTACTTTTCATACTTACGATATTTTATGAATTTTCGAGTAACATTCATAAAATATTGTATGCAATATTTCTCTAGAATCGGGCCTTTGAACCTATATTTATATGATCTTTTTTCATTCTGACGATGAATAGAATATGCTTTTAAAGTTTGACGACCTATTTCTAAAATACCCTGTATAAATACTTATTACTGTGTGTACATAAAAAATATTTAAACTTATATTATTTATTTACAGACAAAGCTTCAGAATACCAACATACTCCGATCTTTTGCAATGTAATGAAAGAAAAGAAAAAGAACCTTGTGAAACAAGTAAAGGAGAAGAAGAAGAAGAAAGAGAAGAAGAAGTAGTTAATCCAACATGTATTTTAAATGAAACAGAAGTACAAGAGACTTTTGAAACAAATGAAATAGAAGAAAAAGGAAAAAGGGAAGAGAAAAGAGCTTGTAAAATCAATGTGCAAGACAAAAAGGAAGGCCACAATTATGCAATAAAACGAAACATGTATGTATGCGTTTAAGTTATGCTTATTTAGAATCATTATTTGTGTACTATTGTAAAATAATAATAATATACTATTTCGTTTTTTAGAAACCAAGAAGTTGGTAATGACGAAACTGTTGTCACAAATACGTTATTGGAACTTCTAATGCATTCCGAAAAAAGAAATAAGGAACTTCTTAACGAAAATAAAGAATTAACAAAAATAAATCAGCAGTTAAACATACAAGTAAAAGAATTACAAACAAATACAACGCAAAATGATCCTATCATTACAAAAATAGAAAGAGATATACAAGAAAAAGCTGAAGATATTGCTGTAAATGCTTTGCGAAAAATATTCACGCCAGGACAAATAAAAAGTTTAATGTCATCGCATAACGTCCGTGTTAAATGGTCATCGGAAGATATAATATCAGCTATTGGTTTGCGATCATTGAGTCCGAAAGCTTACACATATCTCAGAAATGTAAAACAGGTTCCATTACCTTGTGTATCAACATTGCGCAATTGGGTTGCATCTTTCAACGTAGCACCTGGAATTTTAACAGATGTCCTCAAAATAATGATTGATAAAGGAAATAGTCTTTCCACAGCGGAAAAGTTAACAGTCATCACTTTTGATGAAATATACATATCTAATAAGTTGGACTTAGAAAGAAGAGAACAACGAATCTATGGTCCACACAAAACATGCCAATTTGTAATGGCCCGAGGATTATTCAAAAAGTGGAAGCAACCTGTGTATTACATGTACGATCAGCCAATGTCACGCGAAATTTTATTTACTGTGCTGCAACATTTGTATCAAGCTGGTTACATTGTCGTGGCCATTGCATGTGATATGGGCCCGACAAATATGAAGTTATGGAGAGATTTGAACATTGGTATCAATATTAATAGTCATTGCAATAATAGCAACGTAATAATTACAGAGAAGCAGTGTTTTATTACACATCCTGTCGACAAGTCATTGAAAATATACTTTTATGCAGACGTCCCTCATCTATTAAAGTTAGCGAGAAACAATTTATTTGATTCTGGTTTTTGCGTTAAAGGCAATATTGTGGATAAAAGATGCTTGGAAGAATTAGTAAAACTGAATGCAAATGATTTAAAAATTGCTCATAAAATGAGTAGAACACATCTCGATGCAAAAGGAACGAAACGTCAAAATGTGAAATTGGCAGCTCAAACATTATCTAATACAAATTCATTGGCTGTTCGATGGTGTGGGAGTAATAATCTTATACACTCCGTCAACTGGAAACATACCGCAGATGTTTTGAAATTGTTTAATGATTGGTTCGACGTATTCAATAGCTCATTGCAATATGGCCATCACCGTGGGTTACACGCTTACGGAATAAATTTAGAGGAGCAAAATCAAACAATTACTAAAATGAATACATTTATCGAAGAAATGCGGGTTGGACAAAAGACAACTCTGTTGCAATTTCAGAAAGGAATCTTAGTATGCAATAAATCTTTACAAGAAATGTTTACATACATTAAAAATAAGTATTCGACCGAAGCGTTCCAGATAGAATACATACTTACCAGGCGATTAAACCAAGATATTATAGAAAATTTTTTCTCATATTTGAGGTCCATGGGCGCAGGATATGATCATCCGACGCCCGTGGAGGTACGAAATCGTTTAAAATGGTACATATTAGGGAAGCACTCAGGGCATGTGCTTTCGTCAGGAGTTCATAACGAAGAGGATTGCGGCTCTTCAATGCTTGTCGACGTTGAAGACGTACGTTCCAATAACACTGCTGAAACTTCTTTAAATTGTCTGTGGGAAGATGAAAACATTTTTGAAGACGAAATATTCATGGATACTTCAATAGTAAAAGATAATTCGATGACTCAAAGAAGGGAAGAAACAGAAGAACATGATATACAAGAAGCAAGTGGAGAAGGTATTAATACTTTTTTTGCCAAAACAATAATGTAATTACATAATAGACATTTTTGTTTTAGTGAGGAATCAACGAGCAGTATACTGTTTTTAATATTACATAAAGAGTATACTGTTGTTAATATTACATAACGATTATTTATTACTTCACGTACATCTTTCATTTTTCTAGTGTTAAATTTAAGTACTTATGAGCCTAGTCCTCAAGAAATGAAGTTGGTCGAAGATTTTGAGCGAATAATAGCTACTGATATCATTGAAAAGAATGCACTATTGTATGTTGCTGGATATGTTGCACACAGATATAGAAACGACTTTAGTGAATTAGGAATCCCTACCAAAGACCTTCCGAATCTCCAACCTAATGATTGGCTTTGCATGTTTTCACGAGGAAATTGTATATATCCCTCTACAAGCTTCCAAGAAGCAGCTAATGTAATGGAGCACGAATTTAATCAATTTCATGGCGATTTCTTTAATAAACAACCAAAAATTTTTGACAAATTAACAGATATCATATGTACAAAAACTAATAATAAGTTTCCTAAACAAGTTATTGCCTGCCTAGTGCGTACTAGAACATATATCAGGTTAAGAAAAATGAATAAAGATATAACACAAAACAATTTGATGAAGAAAAGAAACAGAAAGTTATATAAGTTATGTAATAAAGAAAATCAAGAAATTAATATAATAAATATTGACAATAAATAAACAGAAACCATACATGCTGTAATTTGTCTTAATTTATACATCTTATCTATACTTAGACCTTGCATACTTACCTTACCTTACTTTTCATGCTTACCTTACATACTTACTTTTTATACTTACCTTGCATAGTTACTTTTCATACTTTTTTTTTTGGTTTCCGTAGGAAGAGAGAAAATGCCTCGCGCATCCCCCAGGGGCCGGCCACCCGGGGTTATGTGGGGCTCGCACCCACTAAAAACTCTCCTTGTGCAACCTACCCCAGGTTTAAGCCACGAGCCCGGGAAGGCTAAGGTACTGGTAGTGAATATTGAAACGCAATTAATGAAAGACATAATATAGTATTATAGTATAATAAGATAGTGCATAAAATAGTACATGAATAATATAATATGTAATAGAATAACATTAATTAACGTAGATAATCATTTATTATTATTATTTTTTACTTATATCACAAGTTTTAATTAGCTCCCAAGTTTCTTGTATTTTACTTTTCCACATATTAATTTATTTGTATTTGTATTAATTGTATTATATATATTCATCAATATTGTGTTTGAATCTCACGCCAATTTTGGGGCTAATTTCTTATTGGCTCTTCTCGTATTCAGCCGCCATTATGCGCAATGTTACACCTGGTATTCTTCCATCATGAGTGGATTGAAGAATGTTTTCGAAATAACAGACTTTGTGAAATTACAGATTACCTTATTAATTATTAAACAAGACGTAGTTATGAAATGTTATTAAATATTATAAAAGCTGAAATGTTATTTTATTCAGAATAAAAGCTGAAATGTTTCATTTAAATCTGATTCTCAAAGCTTCATTACGACACTCGTAGTATAGAAATAAGTAAGTTAGTCACAGACATATCAATTCATGAGTAAGTACAATATTATTTACAGTAATATACTTGAAACGAGACGTATTAAATTTTTGAGTGCCTCTGGCTTAATATGATTATACAATAGACATACACTACCCTTCATAAGTTTGGAAACGCTTGTAATTTTCTCGTCTTTCACGAAGAGTCTCCTATTTTAAAAAAGGCGTGTTAACTGAGTGAATTTCGTTTGTATCGAAAAATTGAAGCCTCTTTTCCGCGATGCCGATTGGTTATCTCGATGCGTTGTGTGCGAGTTATTACTTCGAGTTATTACTTCATTTGCAGCTGTCATTGTATATTTTGACAGTTGTGTGTATCATGGGTTAATAGTGTAATAGTAATAGGATAATGTTAAAGCTAAATAGCGCGCGCGAAGCGCGCGTCTGTAGTGTCTAGTTAAGTATAAAAGTTAAGTTAAAAAAAATTTTGAAATAATTTATGCAAATCAAGCATATTCTAATAAACATTTTAAATGCTTTTTTTTAAATTAATACAATGATTTTTTGCAATGTTATTGAATTTCTTGTATCAAAACTCATTTACTTTTTTATTTCTTATTATTATTTTTCCTGATGTATATACGTACAAAAATTATACACAAGAAAAAACATAAACATAGTTTATATATAGATAATTATATATATCTTGTTATATATATATATTTTATGTATATATACAATATATTTATACGTTATTCTTATATAAAAAATTTATCGGGCAGGCATTAATAAAAGTCATATTAGGTAATCTTTACAGGAAGATATTAGATAATCCTTATCAGGCGCGTTCTATTATTGTTTGTTCAGATCCTGATTAGGATGACATCAGGCAAGTTTTATCAGGGGCGCCCTATTAGTACCTATTCAGGTCCAGATAAGAATGTTATTATGTAATCCTTATCAGGCGCGTTCTATTATTGTTTGTTCAGGTCCTGATTAGGATGACATCAGGCAATTTTTATCAGGGGCGCCCTATTAGTACCTATTCAGGTCCAGATAAGGGTGTTATTATGTAATCCTTATCAGGCGCACTCTATTACTGTTTGTTCAGGTCCTGATTAGGAAGACATCAGGCAATTTTTATCAGGGGCGCCCTATTAGTACCTATCCAGGTCCAGATAAGGATATTATTTTGTAATCCTTATCAGGCGCACCCTATTACTGTTGTTCAGGTCCTGATTAGGATGACATCAGGCAATTTTTATCAGAGATGCCCTATTAGTATCTATTCAGGTCCAGATAAGGGTGATTTCAGGAAAACCCTTTCAGGCACACCTTACCTTCACATGGTAAGGTCCTGATCGTGCATCAGGTATGCCTGACCGAATTTCTGCTCGGGATCCCCTTAACAATAATTTCCAAGTTGATTATAATATAGAAGAGATTTTTATCATCTAATTCTGCTAAATAAAGGGCAGTATATCTTTAAGTACTTTAAAACAATACTTTCAGCATTGTTTAATACATGTTTAGAAATAATGTGATAATTCTTTCATATATATATTTAGCAACATTAGTTACATTTCAATTCCTATTATTGCTAAATCATTACTGACAAATGATCAAAAGTTGTTAAATTTACAGTGAATATGGTTAAGTTATTTTTATTGTAGACAATACATATCAAGATCTGTATGAATAATGTGATGGAAATGTAAACGGCGATTAGCGAATGAAGTATATAAATAAGGAAAAAATATGAATCGCAATTCTTTACAATAATAATATAATATAAGTAGTGTACAATTATATTATTTTAATATTTATATCTTAGAATGACTAATCTCTTGCTGCATTCTGAACGAACAAGAAATCTCTATACTGTTTCATATGCACACGTTATATATATATATATATATATATATATATATATATATATATGGAGGGGTTAAAGCCATAGAGGTGTAAGTCACTTTTTTTAACCTATCGAGTTAAGTTCATAGATGCAGTCTACACATGCAGATATGTTGAAAAAAGAAGAAAAAAAGTCAAAAAATTTGACTTACACCACTATGGCTTTAACCCCTCCATATATAATTTTTTTTTGGTTCACACATGTTCTATGCAAATGGTGACAGCAAAATTACCAAGATTCTAAAAATTTTTTTTATAAGAAATATTCTGAACAGAGAATGAATTTACGGGAATATATAATATAAAGTGAATAACATAATCGAAGCGATGCATATAAAATTTCAATAAATCTCGCTAGTATAAATAAATCCATTTTCTTAATCAAATAACGAGAAAATATTAGCGACTTTCATTTGTTTGATGTATTAATTCTAGAGAGGATAGCGATGAGCAAAATTTACTCTACTTGTTAATCTTGAAAAATTTATTGTAGATCTACAACCTGCTGTTATGTACTCTCAGTTTAGGATCTAAAAAAAGAAAAGAAAAATATAAGCAGTTCTGTAGTGTATGAGTAGGTTTTACTCATCGCTGTCATCAGTGACAAACTAAAAAATAAAGCTATGCGTAGTTCGCGCCACCCATTTCTTTAGCACGTTGATCTTGTTCCTTACCTCATCTATGATTGTATTGTTATACTCGTCGACGACGTTGTCGTGCGCGTCGATAACAGTCGAGCAGCTGCCCTTCGACGCGACGTGGATGTCGATCTTTCTCTTGGTTGCATTCAGAGTGCAGCAACTTATTACCTAGTTAGCGGTGGCGACACCGATCGCGACTCCCGCCACAAATGAAACCAGAAAGAAGTGGAATTCCGTTGGCTGGAAGCTATCTTCGCCACCGGTCAACGCATGATACCAACGTCGCGTACGAGTCTCTCCTTGTTTCATCAAATGTTCGGCTTTATCCAGCTTTCTATCGACATATCTCTCGACCTGGAATGCGATAACTTTCATCAGTGACTCAGCGTTACGTTGGAGCAAACTTAGTAAAATCCTTGTACACCACGATTAACTTTATTTTACATTTTTATTCAGGGGACTATATACAAAATTTATAATAATTTCGATATTATAAAGTTTCGTTGACATTAAAATTAATATTGATATCAATTTTTATTGGTTAATATTGATATTAAAATTTTAATATATTGATATATATTATTATATTTATTATATTTAATAGGGATACTGTGTGTGTGTAAACGCAACGGTAATATAAATGATGACAACATACTAAATGTTCACATTTACGCACAAAACTTGAAAGTTATTGCTCTTTACTTCACCAAGATAGACCGATAATGAAACCGCCAAGAAAACTTGTGGCAATGAATGAATTCTTCCTCCACAGTTTCCCTACCTGCAAACAGTAAAAAATTATATGTGTAAAAAAAAAAAGAAAGAAAAACGGGAAGCAAACATGTGCAAAATATTTCCTGTAGATGGTGAGTTATTAGATGGAAACAATTTGTTATGTGTGTTAAAGTTGAAAAAAAATTATAGTGATTTAAAATGATCTCTATTGCAGATGATCATCTTATTATCTTTGATATATAATATGTTGTTTTTAGGAAGTTAAAAAATAAGTTTTCAACCTAATTCTTTAACCAAAGTCTCAAGAAATCGCAAGATCTTTTGCAGTGACTTGATATTTGTCTCACCTTATCCATGAAATTTGGCCCTTCGCCGGTAATCCTTTCTTCCACCTTATCCGTTATTTTCTCAGCTTTTCTCATGACCTTATCCCAATTGATATTTATGTAACCCTGATGCGCAGCAATTTGCAGCATGATAATTCCACCGCCAACTGCACATGCTGCCACTTTTCCAATCTTCATGGTGACAAATCCAGTTACCCTGAGTTATAAACCACGCAGTTAGTATGAAAGATAAACCCAAGTATTAAAGGTTCAAACATTCGAACAATGAACACAATCGTGATAATTCCACAAAATATGTACCATCCCGATGTGCTACCAATGATGATCTGTTTAGTCGCTGAAGACTTGCTCACATCACCCATGATTTTCTCTAAGAAGGATTTGGCTTCCTGGGTGGCATTTATACTGTAAGCTTCCTTGTTTGCGTTTTCTTTACTCTTCTTGGCTGTAGGCATCTTGGTGCTGCAAAAAAGAATTTTGTGCGATTACACCAAAGGAGTGTTATGAAAAATTGGACACGATTCATGTAACGTCATAATTTTAAAGTCAAATATGGCTTTAAAATTACTTCTATTACACAAATTCCACACATAAAGTCTCATGTGCGTGTATGACAGAAATGGATACCGACGTAGAAAATTCGGCACACCTAAGATGCGAAAAATCGAAAACTATTTAGTTATCAACATCTTTAAACCTTCAGAGTAAAATCATGAAACGATTATTCCGCCAATAATAGACGTGCCATCAACAATTATTCAGCGTACTTATAAGTAACAAAGGGATTGCACGAGAAGCTGCAAGTTCCTTTATATGTTGTCATTTGGCGCGGATCTGCGCGACGTAACGAAAACGTAAATATATCGATGACGAATATTCGGGAGAATGATTTGCGGCGATCATTGATCATTGTTTTTGGAAAATCGGAGAGAGAAAGAAGAACAACGTCGCGGAATATCGACAAGTGGCCGGAAATTTCTAGTCGGCTGATATACTCGACGAATCCCGGGATGAGACACCACGTTTCACTGGGACGAGACTGCCGAGAGTGATGAGACGAAGGAAGCTCTACCGTTTAAAGAGTTTCCTCATTCCCGAGCGGAAGATACCTCTGCTCGGTATGATTATCGAGCGTGTCTTTAGGTGTACGATGTATGTACGACAGCTTAGCCGCGCGACATTTTGACGACGTGTGAAACTCACCTATTTGGAGAGAGATTTTCGGAGATAATGGATTTTCGGAAGTAGCGATCGCTATCGAGCGGCCCGTCAGCTCAAACGTAAATTGACTTCTTCTTCTTCTTTCCTGGTTATTGGCACATGCGTTCCTTTTCGGATGTTGCGTCGGCCATTATACAATTCTACGACGGCCAGGACGAACCACTTGTCAAATAGCCGTAGATGGCGGATTCTGCGTATTATACACAATATATTAATAAATCACAATGCAGACAGTAAAGGTCTTTCTACATAGAGGTTTTAACGCAGTGGCAGTAGGGTACTGGTTTTAAGACGCAAGCCGTAGCGCAATTTCTTGCGGCCAGGCTCGTCTACAATGGCTTCGTAGGTCGTACGGCGTAGCAGATTAACCAATCAGAAATGAGAATTGAGAACGGCGGTTGAATTTGAAAGGCGCTGCTGTCGAGAGGTTATTACGTCGTCAGTTGCCGAAGTTTACATACGTGAATCACGTGAATACATCGTGAATCGTTCATCGTGTCTGTCTGCATGGTTTTCGCTCGAGTTTATGCGAAAATCGTGGTGCTATAACAGTAAGTATATTCATATATATATTTGTTAAAACGTAAATAGCATCTTATAAAGAGGTTTCTAATTCAAAATAAAATTGGAGCAGAGAGAGGTGTACATGAATCTGAATACAAGTCACATTGTTTGTCGTGTCCGTCTGCATAGTCTTCGCTCGAGTTTATGCGAAAGTCCTCGTGCTATCACTCCATACATATATATATATATATATATATATATATATATATATATATATATATATATATGTGAAAACGTAAATAGCATTTAATTTAACATAATAATCGGAACAGAGAAAAGTATACACGTGGATCTGTCTGCAAGTCACATCGTTCGTTGTGCTGCTTTCGACAGGTTATCGTCATCAGTTGCTAGAAGTACGTGAATCACGTGAATACATCGTGAATCGTTCATCGTGTCTGTCTGCATGGTCTTCGCTCGAGTTTATGCGAAAATCGTCATGCTATCACAGTAAGTATATATATATTTAACAAATATATATATATATATATATATATATTTGTTAAATTGTAAATAACATATTATAAAGAGGTTTCTAATTCAAAATAAAATCGGAGCAGAGAGAGGTGTACACGTGAATCTGAATACAAGTCACATTGTTCATCGTGTCTGTCTGCATAATCTTCGCTCGAGTTGCTCTATTCTCTATTCTATATCGTCAGTGTGGTATCGTCTTTATTTTCTCATTTTCATCAGTCAGATAATCATATGGAACGAAGAAGCTGACGTCGCCAACATTGAAGATCATTTCACGGACGAGGATATGTTGACTCAGGCCATTCTAGATCAAACAAGGCAGCTGTCTTCTTTAAGAGCTTTCAATGATTCTATGAATCCTAGCTACCTCTGGAACAGATTTGAGAAAAGCCGGTTTGTTTCTTCTGTATCTTTTGAATTGGAACAATTTGATACTGCTGGAATACGCTTTGCTGAGAAGAAGAAGGAGGAGTGATTCATCGCCGGTGGTGGGTTCGACCGGTAAATCGGATGAGAGACGCTCAAGGTTTCTACTTTAACCTCGTCAGGGAACTTATTGAAACTGATCACGAAAAATTTTTTGGGTTCCGAATGTCGCCTAATCAGTTTCGTCTTTTAATTGACCTCCTTCACCCTCGTCTTAAAAAGCGAAGTAATCGCACACCACTACTAACAGACCTTCGTGTTGCCGTCACATTGCTGTAAATTTTTTATATATGTTTTTTTAACCCTGCTTGTTTCTGTTCAGTCTATTTTAATGTCATCTGTGATAAACTTTGCAGATACTTGGCTCAAGGAGACACAGCCAAACTGAAACATGCTGAATTTAGGATTGGGACATTCACGGTGTACAAAGTCATACACGAAACTTGCAGAAAGATTTGGAACGTACTTTAGCACTTTGTTCTGAAAGTTCCCAGTAAGGAAGATTGGAAGACCATCAGTGATGGTTTCATGACATCCTAGCAATTTCCCAACTGCCTAGGGGCCATTAATGGTAGACATATGAGGGTTCAAGCACCCGGAAATTCGGGATCGAATTACTTCAATTACAAACAGTCCTTCAGTATGGTTATGATGGCAACATGTGATGCACAGTACAAGTTTACAAGGGTGGATGTCGGACAGTTTGGTAAGTGTTATTTTTTATTGCATTTTCTGTAGCTATAGAATGATAATCGCCAAGTGGAAAGTTTTAGTTTTTTTTAGATTCCATAAGTTATGGCGGCATATGGGCCAACACTGATTTTGCTAACGATTTAGTATCCGGAAATGTGTCCTTGCCTGATCCCAGCCCAGTTCCAGGAAAAGAGATACCCTTCCCTTATGTGTTTTTGGGGGATGAAGCGTTCCCGTTGACAGAGTACATGATGCGACCGTACCCAAAGAGAACACTGACCGATGAAAAGAGAATTTTCAATTATCGTTTGTCCCGAGCACGGCGGGTAATTGAGAACACTTTCGGAATTTTGACTGCGCGATGAAAGATCCTACAGAGACCACTCGCCATGTCGCCTGACAACTGTGAAAATATCTTCAAAGCCCTTTCCTGTCTTCATAATTTCATTATGATGGGTGAAGAAGGAAGAAATTTGAATGACAGAGAATACTGCCCCAGAAACATGATTGATGCGGAAACAGAGGATGGAAACATCACACACGAAGAATGGAAGGACTACTGTTCTCAACACTTTACCAGGCTTGGCCGAGTTGGGGCTAATCGAGCTGGAGATACTGCCAACGGGATGAAAAATTATCTACGAGATTACTTTGTGTCTTCTATTGGAGAGGAACAGACACCTTAGCAATATGCCCGTGCTTTCAGGGGAGATGTCATCAACCCTCCGGAGTAATCAACAATGACCAAATGATCTACAACGTTGAGTTTTATGTAAGATGATATATGAAACTATATTCACACATTTTATCTCTGTCTTATAATAATTGAAAAGATTTGTATAATATTTAGTATAATTAAATTATTAATAATGCAATTTTCTCATTTCAGGTTGGTCTGGACTCAGCAAAGTGTCAATGCAAAGGATCTTGCATACAATGTTGGCTCAACGTTATCTTCCATGCGTTCCACTGATCTCAGTTACATCACATATCAGCATCACATATTAATACGCGTGTAAGGATTAATCGTTGAGGATTCCTCATTAAAAGTGCGCATGTCGAGTTTAAGGGTATAGGTCCCCAGGTAGCAAGCACTCGTCATTTTGACGTCAATATTTGGTCATAATTGGTCAGTAACGTCATTCGTCGATTAAGTGACGTATATTTAACGTCATGTTTTAATACGTCAAAAAGACTTTGTAAAATGACATTATATAGACGTTTAATTGACTACCCAAGTAGCAGACAGTCGTCATAATGACGTGATTTTTACGTCATTTTATGACGCATGTTATGTCATTTATTCTTAAAGTTTAACGTAAAAATGACGTATTTTTCACAATATTTTTCACAGAAATATTCCTACATTTATAGTGTTTCGTAACTTTATGATTGAAGTGGTGAATTTATGATATAAGTGGATCTAGTTGCGTGTGTATAATCATTAGTTTTATGACAACTATTTCATGCAGTGTTATAACTATCAAGAAGATATCATTACAAGATTTTTGAACACTTTAAAGATGTACCGTTATAGACAAGTACATTTAATAAGGAAGCATCAGGGTCAGAAGATCGTCACTGTCCACTGGATCATCGAAGTCAAGCGACACGGGCGCGGTACTGTACTAGGATGGGTGACCGCCTTGAGACAGCGGGCTATGCTATACACACACGATATGTAAAGAAACAGTTAAAATGCTTTTTTTTTCTTAAATATAGAAAAAGAACGTTTTTTTATAAACGTTTATCAAGTGGACATTTTTAAATTTTAATTTCATAAAAAAACATTTCTAAAAACCGGTATGTCGTACATTGGACCTATTTTTGCCGTCAATAAAACGTCAGAAAATGACGTCGTTGGGATGTGACTTAGGACCGTGAAAAATACGTCATTTTTACGTTAAACTTTAGGAATAAATGACGTAACATACGTCATAAAATGACGTAAGAATCACGTCATTATGACGACTGTCTGCTACCTGGGTCGAGCGTGTAACAAACTTTCGGATTGGCTTACGTATACCAATTAACGTGTCACCGGATGAGACTTTTTATACTAAATAAAAAAGAGTGACATCGCAAAATATATACGATAGACGAACACACGCGAAGCACGTCAGGGCGGTGGGACGGCACGATCGGGAGAGAGCCGAAGAGAACTTCCGGTCCAGTCGTCAGCCGTTACATCTCACGGATCGTGAGATATCGATCCCTTTGGTCCGTCGAATAAATTTAGAAACGCGGGGATCCCGCCCCTACGAAGCCGTGTACTTCAACGCGTTTCTACATTTATTTGAATTTGAACTTTTAAATTTATTTGAAATTTATTTTTTGGTTCTAATTTCGATTCATCTCTTTCATTTCCTAAAACCAGAGGAATAAGGAACTCGCTGATCGGGATTAGTCCAGTCGTCTGTAGATCAATTCTTTGAAGAATGATTTACGTCAAATAGATTTGGTATAGCACCAACGAACGGTATAATCCTTAGTTTTTTTTACAATCGGCGATTTACTTTCAATATCTTATTTCTTGTAATACATATCTCCGTGTGCATACGCCATTTTGAGTTGCGACGAAAATCACTGTTGTAATCTGTAGTATATTCTTTTGTACATAATGCTGTGTAAAAGTGGCCCAGTAAGATAGCGAGCGAGAGAGAGGATGAATGAATGAGAAAGCGAGAGATTTGTTAACATTTATAAGCGTTAGGACCGATAGCAACGTCGATTAATACCGATTGTGATTGTACATATTTTCTTTTTCTAGGAAAAACACATTTAGAGAACTTCTAATTTGATCGAATATCAATATACCAAAATCGTGAAATTAAATGTAAAGTATCGTTTAGAGTATTTCTGAGAATCTTCTTGGATCGTCCAGGATTGATTGGTATCCAGAATTAATCGGTACTAATTGAGTTTACCACCACGATCTTTAGCTTCCCGGTGGGAAGACAGGCGAAATTGCAGAAGCGGAATCTTGTATCACACTCTCCTTCAAAAAAGAGCGATATCGCGATTCTTATCAGCGGCGGCGCGTTTCTATATGTTTTCGATGCACATTGATGTCCGAGAAAAACGCAATTTTAAGTTTCAAGACCTCAGATATCTTGGGGATAATCGAAAAGATAATACTGTGGTAGTGAATATCAGCATGTGTGGTGTTTACTTACAATTAGTGTTTGCCATGTATGTTGAATATTATGGTTCTTCCTCATAAGCGAGTGAATTATAATCGTTTTTTCCAGCACATGTGTCAGCCTTATTTTCAATGAATTGTAACCGTTCGTGGTTTAAACGGATAAGAATTATTAAAGTTCTTGCCACAAGATAACATGATTTCGACAAAAAGAGGACTTGAATTGGTTTTCCCCTGTACCTTTCATATGTTAAACATCTTGTTACTAATCTCATCCCTGAATGTAATGCTTATTTTATGCCTACACAGACAAAAAAGAGTATTCTTGATTTGAAATTATCTTTAGTTTCAACATGAAAATCTTGAAATGTGATTATATTGCGTTAAACGATGAAAATTTGCTTGAATAGTCATAGTTCAACCAAGAAAAAAATGCTGAAATTCTTATAAGAAAATTACAGTGCTCTTGCTTATATACGAAACAATCTATAATCTTCTAAGAATTTCAACTTTTTATTTCAACATTTATTTCTTGGTTGACCTCTATAAATGACTTCATTCATTTACTTTTCAGAAACTAAAGATATTTTCAAATCAAGAATATTCTTTTTTTTGCGTGTACAAAACACGCTCTTGTTTTTAGATAATACTTTGCGATAATTATTTTCATACAAATTTAGTTTTAGTATTACATTTGTTATTTTTGATAATTTAAAATTATTGTCCAAATAATTACAAAATTCCATTTATTTAAATCATTTCTAATAATTTTTTTAAATCATATGTAATATTTTAAATGTTTTATGTTTAATAGTAGGTCATTTAGTTATCTTATTTGTTAAACTAAATACGTATGCTTTGAATTATATGAAAAGCATAAATTCAGTCATTAACTTTGTCGATACAAGATGCAACACTTCTCCGTGACTGTGTGCATACGTGTCCCGCCATTGGCAACGGAACGTAAGCCGTGAGAAATGGACTTGGTTCATTTCGCCAGACTACCAATTTTACGACCTACTACACCGAAAAAGCGCTTTCTTGATCTTCTACAGTCTATGCCTAGACGTCTGCTACTGCGTTAATACCAACTTAAAACTGCTTAAGGGCCAATTTCACCAACCACGGTTAGCTTAACCGACGGTTAAAGTTAGCAAGATTGATCAATAGAAACCAAGGTGGATTCATTTCTATTGGTCAATCCTGCTAACTTTAACTGTCGGTTAAGCTAACCGTAGTTGGTGAAATTGGATCTAAAACCTCTATGTGGAATATGTGCGGTTGTATCACTTCGCTTACTACCTCTGTTACGACCTGTTACGCCGAAAAGCGCTTCTCTGAGACGTACTGCTACTGCGTTACTACCAGCTTACAACCTCTATATAGAACAACCTTAACAGTCGCAATACTTCAAAAAATTTTCCGTCCGGACAAAACACGTCCGAACAACAGCAACACCTCACTACACCTCTCGTCGTCGACCGTCGACGCTCACCAACGCTCACGAGCACTCACGAGCCTCACACGGCCGTGTCTCGCAATGCGAAAATGTTGAATGTAAACGTAAATTGACGTAAATGACGTACGATAACTTGGAGGGAGCCCAGACGGCTCCCGACTCTCCCGCTCCCGAGGCAGATTTGTGTGGATTTGTGTTCGTTTATTGCACCTTCTGCACTTTGCTTCTCTCTGTTCTTCTTTTCCTCTTTCTCTCTTGTACGAAAGCCGGGTTGGCCACGGTCGTGAATACAGGTCTGGAAACTCTAGTAGTGGGGGGTGACTGAAGTCATATTTTATGTAGTTGACATTATCACCACCTGGAGCGCTGGAGGTTAGAGATTTTTTAAATAACCCAAAAATACATGTTAAGTATACAGTACAAAATAAAAATATTTTATTAAAATATCCAACGAGGGAATACAATTTGTATTTAAATACAAAGTTTATATATGTATTTTTCAATAGAATAAAAGATTTAAATCACAAAGAATTACAGAGGTAACAGTACAAAATAAAAATATTTTATTAAAATACATAAATTTTTCTTGTAAAAATACTTGGCGCTGCTAGACCTCGAAATTTTAAATAAATAAATAAATAAACTTATCCTATACTTAATTATAAGCCGCATTATTCGCCGTTGTCACGCCACCCATATCACTCGCTCGCACATACACACCACGCTGATAATCATTTTGTTACTCTCGTCGCATTCTTCTCTGAATTATTTTTATTTATTGTTGTCCTTATTTATTTAAAATTTCGAGGTCTAGCAGCGCCAAGTATTTTTACAAGAAAAATTTATGTATTTTAATAAAATATTTTTATTTGTACTGTTACCTCTGTAATTCTTTGTGATTTAAATCTTTTATTCTATTAAAAAATACATATATAAACTTTGTATTTAAATACAAATTGTATTCCCTCGTTGGATATTTTAATAAAATATTTTTATTTTGTGCTGTTACCTCTGTAATTCTTTGCGACCACTAAAAAATACACATGTAAACTTTGTATTTAAATATCTTGTATTCCCTTGTGAAATTTAAATAAAATTTTTTAATCTTATAAAATTGTTATCATACATTCTTTTTTAATTGACACAATGTAAAGATTTTTCAAAGTAGTGCAACAATTATTTTTTGAGGCAATATATATGTTCTCTCTGTAATTGGCGCTGTAATTTAAAGAGATATCATTTCTTTTTTGTAATTGTAATAGATCACTTGAAGCGCGACTCTTCTTTTTGATAAGGTAACATAATTTTGTAATGTGTATCACTTGGGTTATAATTTTTCGGAAATAAAGATACTACTGCTTAAATTTTTTCGAGATTTTTCGAGATATAAAGATTATGTCTACCACTTGTTACTTATATTTTTTCGAGGTATAATAAGTAGGTAAGCTAAGAGAGTTCTAACCCGGGGATCTCAGGGGGGGTGAGGGGCGGGGGGGAACCGCGGGCGGGGGGGGCCGCGGGTCGGGGGGGACCGGGGGAGAGGGGGAAACCGCGTTTTAAGAGCACCGCGGGGAGGGGAAACCGCGTTTTTCGAGCACCGCGGGGAGGGGGAGGGGGGAACCGCGTTTTTCAAGCACCGCGGGGAGGGGGAGGGGGGAACCGCGTTTTTCGAGCGCCACGGGGTGGGGGAGGGGGGGAACCGCGTTTTTCGAGCGCCGCGGGGAGGGGGAGGGGGGAACCGCGTTTTCCGGCGCCGCGGGGCGAGGGGGTCCGCGTTTTCCGGCGCCACGGGGCGAGGGGGTCCGCGTTTTCGCCGCGCCGCGGAATACCGCGTTCGCGTTTTCCGGCGCCGCGGGGCGAGGGGGTCCGCGTTTTCGCCGCGCCGCAGAGTTCGCGTGCAACGGCCGCGCCGGTCCGCGTGACGTCACACGCTCCCGCTCGCGTTATCTCTCCCTCGCCCCGGTCGCGCGCGTCTTCTTGTTCTCGCGGTCCCTCCCGGCCCCCGGCCCCCGTTCGCGTTATTGCGCACGATCGCATATATTTTTTTTGCCAACAATATTTAATCGTTTAAATCTTCGCGATATTTACCGCGAGACACGTATGTTCTTGAAAACGATATCGCGCCATTGACTTTCGATGATTTGATCTGCATAACTGCTATTGAACAGTTATCAAACAGCTCTTGAACCGCTATGAAACAGCTATTAAACCGCTATTGAACCGCTATGAAACAGCTAAAAACAGCTAAAAACAGCTAAAAACAGCTATCAAACAGCTCTTGAACAGCTATCAAACAGCTAAAAACAGCTAAAAACAGCTAAAAACAGCTATAAAACAGCTATCAAACAGCTATTGAACCGTTATGAAACAGCTAAAAACAGCTATCAAACAGCTCTTGAACAGCTATCAAACAGCTAAAAACAGCTATAAAACAGCTATCAAACAGCTCTTGAACAGCTATCAAACAGCTAAAAACAGCTAAAAACAGCTAAAAACAGCTATAAAACAGCTATCAAACAGCTATTGAACCGCTATAAAACAGCTAAAAACAGCTATGAAACAGCTATTGAACCGCTATGAAACAGCTAAAAACAGCTAAAAACAGCTATCAAACAGCTCTTAAACAGCTATCAAACAGCTAAAAACAGCTAAAAAAAAGCTATAAAACAGCTATCAAAACGCGCATACATATCGAAAAGAACGGCGTATCGATTTTTAGTAAAATCCAGATTCATGTCGTCGTACGGATAAAATTCGGAGTTTAGATAAAGTTTGACATTGGTCAAGTTACAGTCATCGAATACGCTAACATTTTGAGACATGATATTCTTGCGGCCGGTCTGCAGCGCAAAAATAACGTACCGCGGCTTCTCTAGCTGAGTCGCCGTTTTGACGGCCCACGAATGCTTGGTCGTGCTCTGCAACATGGGGTACTCGTACAGATCCCACGAACGAAAACTGACACTAAGATATCGCCCGCTTTCCAAGACCCGTAGCATGGATAGCTTATTGATCTCGTTTAATGTGACGTGAGGCATTCGCCACTGTATTTTAAACAATTCGATTTCCGGCTCTGTCGCCGGATTTCCTACAATGCAATTGTTATCGCTACGCGCTCGTATCAAAATTAATTCGTGACGAGCGTTAACAACGACGTGTTTGTAATCTTCGCAAAAGCCCAGCAACAACTTGAGCGGTACGCAAAAGTTGAAGTATCCTTCCGGTATGCTCGATGTAACGTCCCAGCCAGCATTCCGCATAAGTTGAGAATCATTATACGATAGCGATACGTAGTTCTTGATGGTACTGGTTATTCCAACGTTTCTGTTGCGATCAATCTCCACGCCGTTGAGCTCGTATCGAATCTCATCGAACATGAACGCCACGCAATTATTCGCAAGCGTTGCCTGAGACTCATCATTCCTTCTCTTTATTACCAATCGTCCTTCAACGTAGAGAAAGCTTTCACACGGCAACGTGTATAAATCCTGCTGTTGTATGGGTATTCTTATTTCATCGTTATGTCCAAACGTTGTGTTGGCGTACGGATTGTACGTGTGTGTCTCAATCTTGACGACGCTGTCGTCAAAGATCGGTTCACCACCAATGTTTAAGATATTAGCCATTTCGTACGACAAAACCCAATGATTTCAAAAATTCAACGTTCGACGCAGTGAGTTTCTTCTTTGGCGATCGGATTGTCTTTTTGTTTCTCGTCTGTCGCACCTGCTCAGCTTCGTTCAGTACAAGCATCTCACGTTATCGCCGTCGTCTTCGTACATGCAGTCTAACGGTGATCTCTTCTCCGCGAAAATCAATCAATCGACCGTTCTGATCCACGACGCGAAGCGTCAAGTCCGAAATGCTCCGTACGATGATCGGAAGGTAAATGATCTGTGCCGGCGTTTCTGATATCTTATATCCTGGAGGCACGCTCGGTGAAAACTCGTGTATCGTGTGCACGTACTTGTCGTTGCTGTACGCACCAGCGGTCACGTTACACTCTATGCGAATGATGTTTACGTTGATTATATTTATCGGAACATCCGATTCGTGCCATTGTCGCGACTTTAGCACGCGATTCGCTGAAAATCCCAGTAGCGATCCAATGTTGTTCGGTTTTGTGAAATTTATCCGATAAGCGCACTTGATCTCGCTCTTCATCGTATTCTTGTTGCCTCGAATAATAATCAATGGGTGTGAGTCATCTTCGTTTGTCGAAACATTATTGGGTTGGTCCCATAAAAGAGCGCGTTTCAGATACATGTCTATATCATGCAGTTCGTACGATCCTTCGGGAATGGTAATCTCTTTGTCGTCGTCGCCATAGTAGAATTTATTGTTCGACGAATTTACATTCGGTATCGTGTGATAGGTTTCAAAATCTGTCAGACCGAGCTCGTAATCGCCATCGCTCAAATCCACGGCGGGAAAGTAGCTTACCGCGAGGATGCTGCTCTTGCCGGTGAGCGTAAATGTCAGTGACATGTTTGAATGAATACTGAGATTAAACAGCGTAACGCCGGTCTTTAAATTGATTGTCAACCGACTGTAGAAAACGCAGACACAGTTGTCCGCAATTGCTCTGATCGTATCGCTGATAAGGCGTGCGATTGTACTCTATTACATTGTTCTCTAGATACTGCGCCAATTCTCTCGGTGGTCGAAGATTACCAAAACTGTCGAAATATATGGCACGATTTCCCCTCTTCGCGTACGCCACCCAGTGAGTACCCGGTCCCCCAGTATTATCCAAATTCACAATACCGCTCTCGTTTCGACGTATATCGCAGATCGGTAACGAGTCGCGCATAAAAATACCTCTAAAATATGGAATGCGCATACGTTTTGCCAATTGTTGCAGTTGCACGTTGGTAGTTACACCCTTGAGAATTTTTAGCGTCTTTTCGACGTTTTTTTTTTCCTCGAGAGTCCCCGTCCGCGTTTGTACGGAGCAAGATAAAGTCCGTGACCTTCCATGGCGCGATTGTGACGTTGCATCTCTTCCAGCTGACGCCGCGCGGCTTTGTTATCATTCACGACCTTTGCGACTCCCGCCGCTCCGCCGACCAACGAACCGAGAACCCCTAATAACGGCAGGATCGGTAGGATACCGCCGCGTTTCGCTACCGGAAGTATTCGCTTGGTCTTCTTCTTTTTCTTCGTTTTCAAACCCATACCGAGTTTCGTTTTAGCCTTCATGGCCGCCCAGACGGCTGTAGCCGCAGCTCTCTCTCCGAGAGTAGAATCGTTCGCGGTGACACGTTTTCGCGCTTCCGCGGCGAGTATATTGTCTGCCACGTGTCGTTCTGCGAGATCGTTGCTACGCGAGTAGGCTATGTCGTGCTCGCGACACGCTGCGTCCAATAGATTAATACCCCGATCACCTCTTGCCAATCGTGTTTCTAAGCGAGTTCCCGGTCCGCAAAATTGATAGCCGGGGATATGTAATTCGATCGGAAGCGCGTTTATCGCGCGATTCAACAGACCTCGGCCTATCTTCGGCGGCATTCGCCGCAGTTTTTTATCAACGGCGGCGGACCGTCGATGTGCGTTTGCTGACACGGCAAATTATAATGTATTAAACAGCGCCGATATTGTTGAACCTCCGAATCTGCCTTGATATGTTCGGGAAGCTTATTCCACAAATAATCTATGTGATTATAAAACTGTCGCAGTAGAATGACCTTTGGTATATACTTTAACTGCTCGGCGGTTAAATCGTAAATATCGCTGTTATCCGACACGAGCAAAAACATTTTAACGACTGAGCATCTCAGCTCTACGCGTCTCTATAAATAGGCCAGCTTTCTCGATATTGTTTTTCATTCGTTGTGGAGGGGAAGTAAAATGCGGTTCGTACGACAATCGCGGACGATCAAAGTGACAAACTTTGACGATAAGATGCCGTTAACGAAAGAGGTACGCAAACATGGAGGCATGCTACCGATTTCTATACGCGGCATCATCAGCGGCCCGTCGAATTGCGGCAAGACAAACGTCTTGATAAGCTTGCTGGAAAGTCCGCACGGTGTACGTTTCGAGAACGTGTATGTGTACTCGAAATCGTTGCAACAACCGAAATATCGATATTTGGAGAATATACTAACACCGATAGAAGAGATTGGCTACTTTACATTCTCGAATAACAGTGACGTCATTCCACCGAGCGAGGCGTTC
Source organism: Temnothorax ravouxi (assembly GCA_030770255.1). Taxonomy (NCBI): domain Eukaryota; kingdom Metazoa; phylum Arthropoda; class Insecta; order Hymenoptera; family Formicidae; genus Temnothorax; species Temnothorax ravouxi. Next base: position 27,389 of record JASTWP010000791.1, read on the forward strand.
CCGAATTCTATTTTTATCTTTGATGACGTGGCGTGCGACAAGCAGGATACGATAAGACAATACTTTGCAATGGGCCGGCACGCGGACGTTGACTCTTTCTATCTTTGTCAGACATATGCAAAGATACCGAAGCATCTTATACGCGACAACGCGAATTTATTGATTCTGTTTAAACAGGATGGTACCAATCTGAAACACGTGTACAACAATCACGTAAACACAGATATGTCTTACGATGATTTCAGTAAATTGTGTCATACGTGTTGGCAACAAAAGTATGGATTCGTGGTGATAGACAAGGACAGCGCGATTTCGAATGGTCGATACAGAAAAGGATTTAACGACTTTGCGATACCGAAACGTGGTTAGTTGTTGTCGACGCGCCGATTGAACAACGTTATCGCAACATGGACAGCAGCGAGGAGATTAGAGAGCGTGAGAGGATAGCAAATCAAACTGCGAAAACGAGCAATTCAGTTCGCAAAAAGTATCACGCCCTGAAAACTAGCAAAGTGGAGGAAAATGTCGCGTTGGAGAGACACTTTAAGCCCATCATCGAGCCTCTAAGGCAGATTGTCGAAAACACCGTTGGCAAAGAATCTGATGTGTCAAAGATTGAGAATGAAACAACGTGGGAAGACGAAGAGCCGAAGCTCAAACGACAACGACCAAACGCGTCGTTTAACGACTCTGTAATGGCTTCAACTCCGGTTACATTGAAAAGATCGATAAATGTGCCATCTAATTTGAGCGAAATAACCAAAATTTTACAGCCGCGTAAAGCAAAACGATCGAAAGGTCGATTGAATGAACCACCGATAACCTCTGCGCCTTCCGTTCAACCCACAGTGTTCGCAAACGAAGATGTTTTCGAAACCACGAATGACTCACTCGTGACGTCCGTTCGACAGCAGTTGCAAACATCTGAAGGTCGAGAAACGTTGTGAGATCAATTGGGTCCATTGAGCCAAAAGTACATCGGGGCAGTTCTGAGCGGCGATGAAGAAAGCGGTATGGACATCGCGTACGGTGTTAAATTCACCAACGATGGAATGATGCACGGTAATAAACGTTTCGACGTGAACAACGAGGACAACATAATTATCGACGGCATACGATACGCTGGCACACACGGTCTTTTTGAATTAATCTTTAAGAAATATCCCGATGACGATATCTACACGGAGAACGATATGCAAACATACAAGAGCATTCTGTTGATGACAAATGTTCATAAACGCAATTATGATGCTCACGCTCAAATAAAAGGCAACGGGGGATACAAGTACACACATATAATCGGGCCGTTGATTTCAGGTAAAAAAGCTGGAAAAGGTATACCGCGTGCCATGACAGGCAATAAGATCGACCATATAATTGCATAGTCGATATCGGGTAAAAAAGCTGGAAAAGGTATACCGCGTGCCATGACATTAAACGACAACAAGATCGACTATGTTCATTTGGACGATCCCAACGAGCTCGTAGATCGTCTTCGATTGCTCGAAGCGTCACGCCTAGCAGATCACACCAGTCACGATAACGAGATCCTGTCGATTATCGAGGAACTTCGCGAGGCTGGACTTATTATAAATTAAATGGTGCGACAGCGATCCGTTCAATCAACATCGAAATGCCGATCAACAAGTTTGGTATATCGCTCGGAAGAGGCGGTGCAGAACCGTACTATCAATGGAATGGATTAATCAGAAATTACGTGCGCAATAACGCTCTTTGCATGGTCGCCATCGACTTTGACGCGAAATCGCGCAAGATTCGACGGATAGCGCCGCCTGTAGATGATGGCGATGCAGCCAATAAACTTTACGTGCAGCAGAGCGTGCAAATTTTGAAAAATCGACAGGATAAAATCGAGAGAAAGGTGGCCGCATTCCAGAATAACGTGCAAATTACTCTAAACGAACTTCAAAAGATGATTCAAGATGTAATTGCGAATCATCGCAAATAGATAAGAACGTACATCTGATATCTACGTCAGTTGCGCGTTATCGTCATGGCCGGTAAGAAGCAATCAACTGAGAAACGGAGGCTGGTGGAAGAATTACACGCTCCTGCGAGAAGAAATTTTTCGCGAAGACGCGTCATAGTGCAGGGATACGATGACCTGTGGCAGGCGGATGTGGTCGAGATGCGTCCATACACGCGATTCAACAGAGGCTACCACTACATACTCACCGTTATCGACGTGCTGAGCAAGCACGCATGGGCCGTACCGCTCAAGGCCAAGAGCGGACCCGAGGTTACTGCGGCGATCGCGAAAATAATTCGAGACGGCGGAAGATGCCCGAAAAATCTGCAGACTGACAAGGGGAAAGAATTTTACAACGCAAACGTGCAGAAACTCTTGAAGAAACATAATATCAATCACTATTCGACCTATTCCGTAATGAAGGCATCGGTCGTCGAACGATTCAATCGCACGCTCAAGAACGACATGTGGAAAATGTTTACGCGCAATGGAAATTACAAATGGATCGACTCGCTGCCGGGTCTCGTATCGGATTACAACGCGCGAAAGCATCGAACTATCGGCATGCGACCAATCGATGTTACCCCCGCGATCGCCGACAAGCTCCTAGCAACGGTGTACAGTCACGTCAAGATCGCTGCTCCCGCGCGATTCAAAGTAGGCGACTCGGTACGCGTGAGTAAATTCAAGACAATCTTCGAGAAAGGATACACGCCAAATTGGACCACGGAGGTGTTTAAAATCGTCAAAGTGCAGAAAACTAATCCCGTGACGCATCTGTTGGAAGATTCCTGCGGAAAACCCATCGCCGGCGGCTTCTACAAATACGAGTTACATCGCGTTGCTAATCCCGACGTGTATCTCGTTGAAAAAGTTTTGCGCAAAAGGGGGGATGAGGTTTATGTAAAGTGGTTAAGATTTGATAATTCGCACAATTCATGGATACACAAGAATAATGTATTGTAAAAATTTATTACAATATAAAAACATATTATACATACAAATGTGTCATTTATTTTTCTAAATGTATTTACAATATATTTACAATGGTATTTTATAATGTCCCCATGGCAGCGTTTCGGTAGAACCGGGTATAATGTAGCGCTTATCGTCGTACGGACTTAGAGCTATTTTCGTTTCGGATATGGTGTATACCTCGTGTAATTTGGATCTTATGCAAGCCTGCTGTCGCGTCATTTCAATTTCGTCGCGCAGACACCGCGTGTAGTCGTCGAACGTTATCGACCTGGCTACGACGTTACTCTTAACACCTTTAGCCTTTTTCGTATCTTTTTTACCATCTACTCGCAAGGCATACATCTTTGCTCTAAGCCCGACGAATTCGGTCATTATCGCACCGCTGTTTTCGTCTTTCATTAAGCCCGGTACTTTTTTATTGGCGAGTGGGATACCATATGTATTATCGATCGCGTAATCGCTAGTGTCAAATCTATTAATGTGGCGCTTCATGGTATCGTATACATCGTCGCACTCGATGTGGTAAATGAGACTGTCCGTATCGGTGTACGTGACTTTACACTTATCGCGATACAACGGTACCATGTACTCGTGATGAAATTCGTACAAACATGTCTTGGATATATCGAGGATGCACATACCCACGTAGATTGGTTTGTCGAACTTCACCTCGAGTTTTCGCATTTCTATTGCTACAAGATTCTCCGAAAAGACGCTTCGGCTATGAAAATTTGGTTTTGCTATCATTGCCTCCGCGCCGTATCTACCCTCCCATTGAGTCACTAGTCGCACGTCAACGTGATTGCGCACATTCTCCATGGTTTTACCAAACACAGCATTGTTCATCAATTTGTATAAATTTTTCTCGAAATCATTTTTGGCCAATGTCCTAAATTTCGTATTAAGTTCTATATAATCGCGAAGCCATGGAGATTGCGCGAATTTCAGTATGCGGTGAATCTTTGATATACGGAGACCGTGACGAGTACACTGCTGTAGGTTGCGATAATGTATGACATAGCGTTTCTTATCGTATAATGTTGCGAGGAGCTTGTCCTGCCGTTTGCCGGGTGGTTTATCGCGCGTCGGACAGAACGGTAGGTCAGTGTGCGCGTCGTGAAGATGTTGTGGATACTCCAAGTCGACTTCGAGTATGTAGCCTATCGAGGAATCCAACGCGACATCCATAACATTAAAATCGGTTACGTCGTCGACCCATTTAAAATCTGCATATGGCAATGGTTGACACATTGCCCAGCCGTATAAGTTATTTACATCAAAATACATCAGGTACGACGACGGTTTCGATGGATCGTACGACTGCATGTACTTGTTGTTGGCCAGCGCGTATCTGTTTGAACATTGACTCAAACCGCCGCGTATACCGCGTTCGATAAACATGATCATGTCAATGTCGGTGAGCAATTCGAAATTGATGTGTGTATGCTTCAACATGGCATCCCACGTAAAACCCGGTAGAGTATAATAATACGCGGGATCGAGTCCATAACTCGCGACGCAACTATCGCGAAAATTTTCAAAAATATCGGCCAACAGCAAGACATCAGTTTTGAGATATAAATCGCTGTAATCACCGAGCGTTCGAATGGAGAACCGCTGCCAGACGTTGACGGCGTGCGCGTAATCGCTCTCGGATACGGTGTCACCTGTCAATGAACTGTAAAACGAGTCGCGCGGTGGTAAACACAAGTCCTCCAACTTTTCGACCAGTCAAAGTATTCATAGGGAAATACGCCTTTTCGTGTCAGCAAATCAAAATTTTCTGCGGATATTTTACAAAATTCGCGTTGCAATATTCGCAGTTTATCCTTGCTGAGATAAGATGCCAATTTGTCGAGACTAGCGGTGAGAAACTTGTATGAATCGATAAATCGCAATTTGACGCAAGTTTTCTTATCCTTATCTTCGGTGCTTTGAACATTTTTCGTAAACAAAATATATTTTTCTTTTGTAATTGGGAGTAAATCTACATGTCCTTCGTACGCTGTTGCTATTTCAGTTATAATAAAATGTGCATCGTATCCTGATAAATTATGAAACACTATGGGAATGCAATGCGAATCTTTATAATTTAAGTTACAATTAGAATGCGCGGGACCTCTGTATCAGCCGGTCAGGTGACAATGGTCGCGTACTCGCACGTCGTCTGGCTCGAACGGTTTTTCGCACACGTGACAGTGCGTTGCGCTGTTAAACTTTTCCCACTCGTCTCGTGTGAAATCTGCCATGGGTACATTAGTGGACAAGATAGTTTTGACGTCGTGAGCTAAACGTCTTAGCTCCTCGGCGAACCACGCGACGCAATCCTTATCGCGACGAAACCGATACATAGATAACGACTCGTCGTACGAGCAACGCACGTAGTACCCTATGCTAAACACAATGATGCTGATATGTGTACCTAGACGTTTCCGGATCCGCTTTCATCTTCTCCAGGGTACATTCCAGGTCGGCGTATACGATAAACGGAACTCGTTCCTTCCTGCTGTGATTTTTAAAGGCCAGCCACTTGTCATTATCGCTCGGTAACTTGATCGCGCATTCGTTCATCTCTTGACAGTCGACTGTGTGGGCTTCTAATTTCTCGTTGGAGCTGAAGTAGTGCAAGCATCTGCAAAATAAACGCAAATATTATAAATTTTTTATACACAAAATATTCTATATATTATTAAAAGAACTATAGGTACTTACCGATCGCAAATGTATTTCCGACCATTGTGCTTGTTGATTTGCGAGCTCACGAGGCGGGATAGGTTCTTAATCCACGCAAAATGTCCCACCTTGTCGTCATGCACGTACAGCAAATTTACATGCCTGTCCATCTTACGATCAGTAACCCGTAATGGCAAGATTGCAAGTTCCTTGTTTTTTTCGATGCTGTAGACGTTGATGGAGATGTTGTTGTGATTTTCAAATTTTTTAATTTGATCCAACGTCATTGGAAACTCAATGTCCGTAAGATTTAGCACCGACGTGTAATGTGGATACGACGATTCGCGTTCTGCATGTCTCTCGGCTGGATAGAGAGCAGCCGTCACTAACCATGCGAAACATGCATTGCCCAATGATCGCACGTTTATCACCGCTCTCTTCTTTTTAATTTCTCGCAGTATTTCCACAAAACATCCCGCGTGCAATGGATTATATTTGTTCACATTTACCGTTAAATTGAGTATACGCGACAACGCCCATCCGCTATCACGTTCCTGGAATTCCTCCAGCTTTGCTAAGGTAGGTTCGATGACGTGTCGCTTGTACCACTCATGCAGATCGGACTCACGAAAGAGTTCACTGTTTCTCGTTGCGATACTTTTATTTGCGCGTTTGTCACCCGCAACAAATTCACCATTAAACACTGTGTTAATTTTTACATTGTCATGTCGTTGCATGACGTTCCGCACACGATCGAGTACAATGTCTCCCGCATTTTTGAGAAATTGATGAGGTTCGATGTGTTTGGAATTTATTACCGCACCAGTTAGTATGCGGCTTTCAAAAGCCGTATCTATCTCGCGCCATCTGAGTCCTGTCTCACTCGCACTGTATCCCGCACCCACATGCACGAAACGTTTACGTATCGAGTCTTTCAGACCTTCGAGTCGTGCGATACAAGCGACCAACGACTGTTTGAGACCGATCGATGACTGATCGATCGATAATCGTGGTCGTTTAATTCGGCTTTGTTCTTCCAGCGAATCGATAAACTCGTCGCATCGTTGCTCCCACGCGACAAAGTCTTCTCTCGAATTTAACAGGGTGGATTGCTCCAACAACACTTGCTCCATGTTATTGCACGATCCTCTTGCTAACACCATTTGTTGCACTCACGACTTCCAGTTCTCGACTATTGAGCGTATCCCCCAGATTCGTCATTTTATATTCTACTAATTATGCATCGTTTGCTTATCATATCAAATTTCATCTCAGCAGCCGTACATCGGCGCTATTTGCAAAATTTGCAGTTTTGCACGTGTTCGATGAAATCATCGCGAGACATGTCGCGACAAGTTCTTCAAAACAATAACGCTCCATTGACTTATGCAAAATTGCAAAATTTGCAGTTTTGCACGTGTTCGATAAAATCATTACGAGACATGTCGCGACATGTTCTTCAAAACAATAACGCTCCATTGACTTATGCAAAATTGCAAAATTTGCAGTTTTGCACGTGTTCGATAAATCATCGCGAGACATGTCGCGACATGTTCTTCAAAACAATAACTCTCCATTGACTTATGCGAAATTGCAAAATTTGCAGTTTTGCACGTGTTCGATGAAATCATCGCGAGACACGTATGCTCTTGAAAAGAAATCATATTTGATGCCCGATGAGGTGATCTCATCACGAATGTTCTTGACAAAGACATCACTACATTTAATGTATATGTGGATTGTGGTGGTGGTCACCATGCAGCAGCCGTACATTGGCGCTATTTTTGCAAGATTTGCAGTTTTGTGTATGTATAAATGGTCTACGAGGATTCTAGAGTGCAGTCGAGAGTTCGATACGGTTCGTGTACGTCGCAAACAGCTAGATACGATGAACACTCACGGTGTGAACTACTACGTTCCGATTCAGGATGAAACGTGCGAGAAACAGCACAATGAGTAAGTACCGCTAATTTTCGTATATACTTGTGCAAAAAACTTTTATAAACGTAATTGTACTTTTTTTACAGTTTTGATAAACCCCACTACACGCCACGTATTTTGGGAAGGAGATTTGCCTTGACATCGACATCATATAAATTTTTGGATGTCGGAATCAACGCGGGACCTATGTCCTCTGTGGATATACATATTGGTGATAACCGAGGCAATCGGATAATTCTGCCACATGCAACGTGGGTGACATTCATCGAAAAACGTGCAGATATACAGCGACTCGTGCTGTCATCGGCACCATCATCGCTACCCAGGTAGCAAGCACTCGTCATTTTGACGTCAATATTTGGTCATAATTGGTCAGTAACGTCATTCGTCGATTAAGTGACGTATATTTAACGTCATGTTTTAATACGTCAAAAAGACTTTGTAAAATGACATTGTATAGACGTTTAATTGACTACCCAAGTAGCAGACAGTCGTCATAATGACGTGATTTTTACGTCATTTTATGACGCATGTTATGTCATTTATTCCTAAAGTTTAACGTAAAAATGACGTATTTTTCACAATATTTTTCACAGGAATATTCCTACATTTATAGTGTTTCGTAACTTTATGATTGAAGTGGTGAATTTATGATATAAGTGGATCTAGTTGCGTGTGTATATAATCATTAGTTTTATGACAACTATTTCATGCAGTGTTATAACTATCAAGAAGATATCATTACAAGATTTTTGAACACTTTAAAGATGTACCGTTATAGACAAGTACAGTTAATAAGGAAGCATCAGGGTCAGAAGATCGTCACTGTCCACTGGATCATCGAAGTCAAGCGACACGGGCGCGGTACTGTACTAGGATGGGTGACCGCCTTGAGACAGCGGGCTATGCTATACACACACGATATGTAAAGAAACAGTTAAAATGCTTTTTTTTCTTAAATATAGAAAAAGAACGTTTTTTTATAAACGTTTATCAAGTGGACATTTTTAAATTTTAATTTCATAAAAAAACATTTCTAAAAACCGGTATGTCGTACATTGGACCTATTTTTGCCGTCAATAAAACGTTAGAAAATGACGTCGTTGGGATGTGACTTAGGACCGTGAAAAATACGTCATTTTTACGTTAAACTTTAGGAATAAATGACGTAACATACGTCATAAAATGACGTAAGAATCACGTCATTATGACGACTGTCTGCTACCTGGGTAACGTTTCGAGATCTGGAGCTTGTTAAAATACGTGATGCAGATATTGTAAAATTGACGTCGTGCGGCACCAACTTGTACATGAAACCGTCAACTGTACTCTTCCTGTTCGAACTAGAACATTGCGTCGAGAATGTGTATTTTCAACTATATAAATATGTTCACGACGTAAGTGATAATAGTGTATGTGTTGTTACCTCGAAAAAAAACAGTGGTAATATTATACCTAAAAAAAATCTAAGTAACAAATGGTAGACGTAATTTTTGCATTTCAAAAAATCTCGAAAAAACCTATAAGCAGTAGTATATTTACCTCAAAAAACCGAAGTAACAAGTGGTAGACGTAATCTTTGTATCTCGATAAATCTTGAAAAAACCTAAGCAGTAGTATGTTTACCTCGAAAAAACCGAAGTAACAAGTGGTAGATGTAATCTTTGTTTCTCGAAAAATCTCGAAAAAACCCAAGCAGTAGTATTTTTATTTCCAAAAAATTATAACTCAAGTGATACACATCAAAAAAATTATGTTATTACAAAATACAAAAAAGAATTGATATCTCTTTTTAAATTACAGCGCCAATTACAGAGAGAATATACACTGAGAATCTTTGTATCTCGAAAAATCTCGAAAAAACCTAAGCAGTAGTATTTTTATTTTCAAATATGTATGTTGTTACCTCGAAAGAAAACAGTAGTAATATTATTACAATCACAAAAAAGAAATGATATCTCTTTTTAAATGACAGCGCCAATTACAGAGAGAACATACACTGAGAAAAAAATGTGTTAATCTCAAGAAATATTTAGTCCGATACGTTCAACTGAACATTTTAGTTAGTTAACTAAACATTAGTTAAATTAATTAATTAAAGAAACGAAATAAATTGTTGAAACAACTAATATTTAGTTAACTAACTAAAATGTTTAGTTGAACGTATCGAACTAAATATTTCTTGGAATTAACAATTTTTTTTCTCAGTGTATTTTTCGAGATACAAAGATTAGGTTTTTTCGAGGTATAATATTACCACTGTTTTCTTTTCGAGGTTATAATATTACAAAGAATTATTTTAATCACAAAGAATTAAAGAGGTAACATTATAAAATAAAAATATTTAATTAAAATAAAATAAATAAATTTTTCTTGTAAAAAACTTGGCGCTGCTTTTTTAAGGTTTAGAGCCTCCGCACAAGACTTTTTTATAGCAATGTAGTGTAACGAAATGTGGGTCAACGCACAAGAAACGTATCGGTTACGGCGTTATACGTGAATACGTTTCTTGTGCGTTGATCTACGTTACGTTATCATACGCTATCATACGAGAGTCTTGTGCGGAGGCTCTTAAGCGGGGAGCCCACACTTCTGCACAACGCATAATGCGTAAGCATAAGAAAATTGATTGGTCTATTTCCTTATCCACATATGTATGGACCTTACGTATTATGTGTTATGCAAAAGTCTGTGTTCCCCGCTTTATCCAGACAAATTTGCATCGCGCATAAACATAAGCGTAAGAAATTGATTGGTTCATATATATGTGCAAAAGGAAATAGACCTACCTATCCATCTCTTTATGTATATGTTTATGCACCTATGCAAGTTTTTCTGGATTGACCTTAAAAAAGCAGCGCCAAGTTTTTTACAAGAAAAATTTATTTATTTTATTTTAATTAAATATTTTTATTTTATAATGTTACCTCTTTAATTCTTTGTGATTAAAATAATTCTTTGTAATATTATAACCTCGAAAAGAAAACAGTGGTAATATTATACCTCGAAAAAACCTAATCTTTGTATCTCGAAAAATACACTGAGAAAAAAAATTGTTAATTCCAAGAAATATTTAGTTCGATACGTTCAACTAAACATTTTAGTTAGTTAACTAAATATTAGTTGTTTCAACAATTTATTTCGTTTCTTTAATTAATTAATTTAACTAATGTTTAGTTAACTAACTAAAATGTTCAGTTGAACGTATCGGACTAAATATTTCTTGAGATTAACACATTTTTTTCTCAGTGTATGTTCTCTCTGTAATTGGCGCTGTCATTTAAAAAGAGATATCATTTCTTTTTTGTGATTGTAATAATATTACTACTGTTTTCTTTCGAGGTAACAACATACATATTTGAAAATAAAAATACTACTGCTTAGGTTTTTTCGAGATTTTTCGAGATACAAAGATTCTCAGTGTATATTCTCTCTGTAATTGGCGCTGTAATTTAAAAAGAGATATCAATTCTTTTTTGTATTTTGTAATAACATAATTTTTTTGATGTGTATCACTTGAGTTATAATTTTTTGGAAATAAAAATACTACTGCTTGGGTTTTTTTCGAGATTTTTCGAGAAACAAAGATTACATCTACCACTTGTTACTTCGGTTTTTTTCGAGGTAAAGATACTACTGCTTAGGTTTTTTCAAGATTTATCGAGATACAAAGATTACGTCTACCACTTGTTACTTCGGTTTTTTGAGGTAAATATACTACTGCTTATAGGTTTTTTCGAGATTTTTGAAATGCAAAAATTACGTCTACCATTTGTTACTTAGATTTTTTTTAGGTATAATATTACCACTGTTTTTTTTCGAGGTAACAACACATACACTACTACGCGTGTACTTGGCGCCTTTCTTTACCTTTTTTTTAAAAAAGGTAATTTTGTACAGATATCACGCCTTTTTTGTAGTATTACGCATTTTATAAACAGCATGTACAGGGTGTTATTTCGAGGTATAATACTACCACTTTGTTTTTTTCGAGGTAACAACATAATACATATATACTATTATGCGTGTACTTGGCGCATTTTTTTACCTGTTTTTGAAAAAGGTTAATGATATACAAAAGCTTTTGTCGCGCATATCGATTTTCAATAATGGATAGATATTGTAACAAATACGTTTTACGTTCATTCGAAAACAAATTATGTGTACACATAATAAAAATTGTATGAATTAAAATTATGTGTATACACATAATAAAAGTGCGGAATTATTTTTATGTCAGATATAATTTTTATTCATCCAATTTTTATTATGCCAAGACAATTTTAATTCATCCAATTTTTATTATGCCTATAATTTTCATTTGTCCAGTTTTTATTATGTCTAGACATAATTTTTATTTCAACGAATTTTTATTATGTCATAACATAATTTTAGTTCTGCCGCTAGGGAATTTTTAAGTCGATTCTTATGAATCAAGCTTGAATTCGATGTCTAAATATCCCAGGTTGCCGATAACGGGTTACAAATAGTGCGCTCCATAGTTTTCGGTGTCCAAGTGTAATAATACGTTGAATTCGATGTCTAGGTGTCCCACGTTGCCGATGACGAGATCCACATAGTGCGCTTCGTAGTTTTCGGTGTCTACGTGTATTAATACCTCAAATTTAATATCTACGTGTCCTACATTTGGATTTAAAGTTATTAATACACCTAGTCACCAAAAACTACGAAGCGCACTATGTGGACCTCGTCATCGGCAACCTGGAACACGTAGACATCGAATTCGAGATATTATTACACCTAGACACTAAAAACTACGGAGCGCGTTATCTGGACCTCGTCATCAGCAACCTGGGACACCTAGACATCAATTTCAAGGTATTAATACACGTAGACACCGAAAAAACTACGGAGCGCACTATGTGGATTCCGTCATCGGCAACCTGGGACACGTGGACATCGAATTCAAGGTATAATACACGTAGACACCGAAAACTACGGAACTCACTATCTAGACATCGTCATCGGCAACCTGGGACACCTAGACATTGCATTCAACGCATTATTACACCTGGACACCGAAAACTACGGAGCTCACTATCTAGACATCGTCATCGGCAACCTGGGACTCCTAGACATCGCATTCAACGTACGATTACACCTGGACACCAGAAAACTATGAAGCGCATTATCTGGATCCCGTCATCGGCAACCTGGGACCGTGGACATCGAATTCAAGGTATTAATACACGTAGACACCAAAAACTACGGAGCGCATTATGTGGACCTTGTCATCGGCAACCTGGGACACCTAGACATCGAATTCAACGTACGATTACACGGACACCGAAAACTATGAAGCGCACTATCTGGATCCCGTCATCGGCAACCTGGGACACGTGGACATCGAATTCAAGGTATTAATACACGTAGACACCGAAAACTACGGAGCGCACTATGTGGACCTCGTCATCGGCACCTGGAACACGTAGACATCAAATTCAACATATTATTACACTGGACACCGAAAACTACGAAGCGCACTATGTGAACCTCGTCATCGGCAATTTGGGACACCTAGAAATCGAATTCAAGGTATTAATACACGTAGACATCGAAAACTACGGAGCTCACTATCTAGACATTGTCATCGGCAACCTGGGACACCTAGACATCGAATTCAACGTATTATTACACCTGGACATTGAAAACTACGGAGCTCACTATCTAGACATCGTCATCGGCAACCTGGGACACCTAGACATCGCATTCAAGGTATTAATACACGTAGACACCGAAAACTACGGAGCTCACTATCTAGACATCGTCATCGGCAACCTGGAACTCCTAGACATCGCATTCAACGTATTATTACACCTGGACACCGAAAACTACGGAGCTCACTATCTAGACATTGTCATCGGCAACCTGGGACTCCTAGACATCGCATTCAACGTACGATTACACCTGGACACCGAAAACTATGAAGCGCATTATCTGGATCCCGTCATCGGCAACCTGGGACACGTGGACATCGAATTCAAGGTATTAATACACGTAGACACCAAAAACTACGGAGCGCACTATGTGGACCTTGTCATCGGCAACCTGGGACACCTAGACTTCGAATTCAACGTACGATTACACCTGGACACCGAAAACTATGAAGCGCACTATCTGGATCCCGTCATCGGCAACCTGGACACGTGGACATCGAATTCAAAGTATTAATACACGTAGACACCGAAAACTACGGAGCGCACTATGTGGACCTCGTCATCGGCAAACCTGGAACACGTAAACATCGAATTCAACGTATTATTACACCTGGACACCGAAAACTACGGAGCTCACTATCTAGACATCGTCATCATCGGCAACCGGACACCAAAAAATCAAATTCAAGGTATTAATACACGTAGACACCGAAAACTACGGAGCTCACTATCTAGACATCGTCATCGGCAACCTGGGACACCTAGACATCGCATTCAACGTATTATTACACCTGGACACCGAAAACTACGGAGCTCACTATCTAGACATCGTCATCGGCAACCTGGGACACCTAGACATCGCATTCAACGTAACGATTACACCTGGACACCGAAAATTATGAAGCGCACGATCTGGATCCCGTCATCGGCAACCTGGGATACCTAAACATCAAATTCAAGCTTGATTCATAAGAATCAATAATATTATATAAAATACTTAATTAGCTAAATAGAAATCTTCCTTCTGACCGATAAGTCTATCGACCTTTAATAATTTACCTACTAGATCGTTCGAAATACGCGCGCGATATCGAAAACTGGCGATACCTGCGCCGCCAGTGTCGAAAAAGTGAAGGGGACATTTTCTCTGATCACGTGATCAACAAGATCGGCGTTAGGAGGAGGAAGAGGAGGAGGAGGAGGAGGAGGAGTATCTTAATAAAAAATTTTCACATTTGGACTTTGCGTCGCAATATCTCCGCTCGTAGGGCACGTAGCGGAAAAATTATACAGGAGATACCCCCCTTATTTTGACCCCAACTATCGATTAGGCTACTTAGAACTTGATCCGTTCACTCGTTATCGAGATCTCAACATCTCGGGTACTCGCAACCCGTCGCGTCGCGTAAAAGAGTCACGGTGCGGTCTCGCCTCCGCGTGTACTTGGCGCGAGACACTACCGTGTCTCTTGAATTCAAACATTTTGTAACAATTTTACGTCAAAATTGTATAAAGATAATGTAAGTTACAATCTTCACGCAGTTACAATCTTGCGTGAATTTTATGATAAAAATTCGATTATTGATTGTGAATTATTACATACGCTTTGGATACTATTGTGTAAATGCGCTTCATGATAATAAATACATATAATATGGTTAAAAAATTTCCTTTTTATTTACCGTTCCCTGTCGTTAAGCTTCGTTTATCGTTTACTTAAATATAATATTAAAATTAAATATCGCGAAGATCTAAACGATTAAATATTGTTGGCGAAAAAAATATATGCGATCGTGCGCAATAACGCGAACGGGGGCCGGGGGCCGGGAGGGACCGCGAGAACAAGAAGACGCGCGCGACCGGGGCGAGGGAGAGATAACGCGAGCGGGAGTGTGTGACGTCACGCGGACCGGCGCGGCCGTTGCACGCGAACTCTGCGGCGCGGCGAAACGCGGACCCCCTCGCCCCGCGGCGCCGGAAAACGCGAACGCGGTATTCCGCGGCGCGGCGAAAACGCGGACCCCCTCGCCCCGTGGCGCCGGAAAACGCGGACCCCCTCGCCCCGCGGCGCCGGAAAACGCGGTTCCCCCCCCTCCCCTCCCCGCGGCGCCGGCGCTCGAAAAACGCGGTTCCCCCCCTCCCCCTCCCGCGGCGCTCGAAAAACGCGGTTCCTTCCACCCCCTCCCCGCGGTGCTCGAAAAACGCGGTTCCCCCCTCCCCCTTCCCGCGGTGCTCAAAAAACGCGTTTCCCCCCTCCCCCCGGCCCCCCCGACCCGCCCCCCCCCGCCCGCGGTTCCCCTCCGCCCCTCACCCCCCCTGAGATCACCGGGTTAGAACTCTCTTAGCTTACCTACTATAATACTACCACTTTCTCTTTTTTCGAGGTAACAACATTAACACTACTATGCGGTGTACTTGGCGCCTTTTTCTACCTTTTTTTTAAAAAAGGTAATTTTGTACGGATATCACGCCTTTTTGTAGCATTACGCATTTTATAAACAGTATGTACAGGGTAAAGCTATTTGGAGGTATAATACTACCACTTTGTTTTTTTCGAGGTAACAACATAACAGGGTAACAACATAACACTACTATGCGTGTACTTGGGCGCCTTTTTTTACCTTTTTTTTTAAAAGGTATTTTTTGTTCGGATATCACGCCTTTTTGTGGTGTGTTACGCATCTTAATCTTATAAACATACATCTTATAATCTTATAAACAGTATATACAAGGTATGAAGCTGAAAGTGTTACGGACTATTATTTCTAAAGAAAATAACAATTTAATATTTTGCTTAGTTTTTTAAAAATAATAATCTGTAACCCTTTTAGTTGTACACCTTATATATATTTTTCAATTTCAACATAAAACATAATCGCAATTAATATAGCATGATTAATGTTAATAAGTCGTTAACTGTAAAATTTTTTATTTATTTTTATTCGCGTGTCTTACTGAATGTTGTTCGCAATTGTATATGTACCGATATCTACAGGTATCGATGTTTTTGATAATTACAGATGGACACCTGTAACACGTGTCTGAAACTTACCTGATTTGTTTATTCTTTTATTTCCTTCAACTAATCGCAAATTATTCTATTTGATAAAAGCAATTCTAGAAATCAATTGTTTATTCCGCCAATGACAATTAACCAAGAACGTTTATTGTTTTCGACTACAATTGGCACGTATGTATAAGAGAACGTTACAACGTAAAAGCAATTCTGTCAAATTTCTCATACATAACGCATCGTTTTATAATTTTCTATTAATTATAAATATTAAATAGTACGATATATATATTCGTACTCACATCCTTGAAAATTATTTCGGGAATTCGAGCGAATGTCACAACTATGAGATAAAATTATCTTTCATATTTTGACAGTTGAGTAGGAACATATTTGAGTTGGCGAAAAATGATTCTCTGAAACCGCACGTGTGTGTAAATAATTCAGTAGAAAATATATAATCTTCATTTCAAAATACATTTGCACACTATATACGTATATACCAAAAATATATAATATAATAACGTAGTTTTTGCTATTCAGTTGATTGAATTTTAGAAAAGAAAAAGATTTAAAAGTATATAACTATGTCAGTCTATAAAGAGACATAGACTACGTTTACATGGCACTGTTGATCGGGTTTTATAACATTGGTAGTTCTTAGGCCAGTCAATCACAACTATTCCATTCTTCTGAAGAATGATTACGATTGGTCTTCCTGACAACTACCGATGTTATAAAACCCGATTAACGGTGTCATGTAAACGTAGTGCAAATTCAATCATATATATTTAATTGCCTGCTCATTAAATATAAAGTGCAAACACATAGAAATTGTATATTTTTCTATACTTAAATGCAATAGGAAGAAATAATTAAACAAGTATCCTTGCATAGGAATATTATGCATAATTTTTACAAAACATATTTAAGATTCGCGCAATTGAGATATATAATAAAATTAATAACGATTCTATAAATTTTTAGGTATATGTTAATAATACGACATGATCTTTTTAATCATGAAACTTACAAATTAACGGAAAAAGATTCGTATCCTAAATGCTAATAATTTTTCTAATAATACTGAAAATATATGGATAGAAATATATATAATAAATAATAACATAATTAATGATATACAAGAGCTTTTGTCGCGCATATCGATTTTCAATAATGGATAGATATTGTAACAAATACGATTTACGTTCATTCAAAAACAAATTATGTGTACACATAATAAAATCGTATGAATTAAAATTATGTGTATACACATAATAAAAATGCGGAATTATTTTTATGTCAGACATAATTTTAATTTATCCAATTTTTATTATGTCTAGACATAATTTTAATTTGTCCAGTTTTTATTATGTCTAGACATAATTTTAATTCAACGAATTTTTATTATGTCATGACATAATTTTAGTTCTGCTGCTAGGGAATTTTTAAGTCGATTCTTATGAATCAAGCTTGAATTCGATGTCTAGGTATCCCAGGTTGGCCGATAACGAGTTACAAATAGTGCGCTCCATAGTTTTCGGTGTCCAGGTGTAATAATACGTTGAATTCGATGTCTAGGTGTCCCACGTTGCCGATGACGAGATCCACATAGTGCGCTCCGTAGTTTTCGGTGTCTACGTGTATTAATACCTCAAATTCGATATCTACGTGTCCTACATTCGGATTTAAAGTTATTAATACATCTAGACACCAAAAACTACGAAGCGCACTATGTGGACCTCGTCATCGGCAACCTGGAACACGTAGACATCGAATTCGAGGTATTATTACACCTAGACACCAAAAACTACGGAGCGCGCTATCTGGACCTCGTCATCAGCAACCTGGGACACCTAGACATCAATTTCAAGGTATTAATACACGTAGACACCGAAAACTACGGAGCGCACTATGTGGATCCCGTCATCGGCAACCTGGGACACGTGGACATCGAATTCAAGGTATTAATACACGTAGACACCGAAAACTACGGAGCTCACTATCTAGACATCGTCATCGGCAACCTGGGACACCTATACATCGCATTCAACGTATTATTACACCTGGATACCGAAAACTACGAAGCGCACTATGTGGACCCCGTCATCGGCAACCTGGGACACCTAAAAATCGAATTTAAGGTATTAATACACGTAGACACCGAAAACTACGGAGCTCACTATTTAGACATCGTCATCGGCAACCTGGGACACCTAGACATTGCATTCAACGTATTATTACACCTGGACACCGAAAATTACGAAGCGCACTATATGGACCTTGTCATCGGCAACCTGGGACACCTAGAAATCGAATTCAAGGTATTAATACACGTAGACACCGAAAACTACGGAGCGCACTATGTGGATCCCGTCATCGGCAACCTGGGACACGTGGACATCGAATTCAAGGTATTAATACACGTAGACACCGAAAACTACGGAGCTCACTATCTAGACATCGTCATCAGCAACCTGGGACACCGAGACATCGCATTCAACGTACGATTACACCTGGACACCGAAAACTATGAAGCGCACTATCTGGATCCCGTCATCGGCAAGCTGGGACACGTGGACATCGAATTCAAGGTATTAATACACGTAGACACCGAAAACTACGGAGCGCATTATGTGAACCTCGTCATCGGCAACTTGGGACACCTAGACATCGAATTCAACGTACGATTACACCTGGACACCGAAAACTATGAAGCGCACTATCTGGATCCCGTCATCGGCAACCTGGACACGTGGACATCGAATTCAAGGTATTAATACACGTAGACACCGAAAACTACGAAGCGCACTATGTGGACTTCGTCATCGGCAACCTGGAAACACGTAGACATCGAATTCAACGTATTGTTACACCTGGACACCGAAAACTATGAAGCGCACTATCTGGACCTTGTCATCGGCAACCTGGGATACCTAGACATCGAATTCAAGCTTGATTCATAAGAATCGACTTGAAAATTTCCTAGCGGCACTTTCTGCCAAGCGTAGAGAACTTTCTTTTCCGGCAGCGGTGGTAATACGATGTAAGGATACGAAATCTCTCTAGATATACATGAAGCAATTGACTCAATATATATAATACCTAATTTACCTAAATAGAAATCTTCCTCCTGACCGATAAGTCTATCGACCTATAATTTATCTACTAGATCGTTCGAAATACGCGCGCGATATCGAAACTGGCGATACCTGCGCCGCCAGTGTCGAAAAAGTGAAAAGGACGCGCGACTCCAGCGCCATGAAAGTGACACTAGAGAGAATGTAGTAGACGACGACGACGACGACGACGTTTCTTAAATAAAATTTTCACATTTTGGACTTTGCGTCGCAATATCTCCGCTCGTAGGACACGTAGCGGAATATTATAAGAGAAACCCCCCCTATTTTAACCCCAACTATCGATCAAGCCTACTTAGAACTTGATCCGTTCACTCGTTATCGAGATCTCAACATCTCGGGTACTCGCAACCCGTCGCGTCGCGTAAAAGAGTCACGGTGCGGTCTCGCTTCGCGTGTACTTGGCGCGAGACACTACCGTGTCTCTTGATTCTTCATAAAAAAGTATAAATTAATTTAATTGCAAATTAGTGGGTCGCATCAGTAAAATTAATGAAAGTTATGAAAATACTTGTAATAGAATTTTAATAATCTTAGCGTACTTTTACAGTATTTGTTAAGTTTGCTGAAACATACTGTAAAAGTACGTCAATAATGTGCAGATGCAAAGAACTCTTAGAAAATAATTTAGTTGTTATCTTAATATGCATTTTTTATTATTATGTATACTTAATCTATATTTCTTGAACTAAAGTTAAGTAATTTTTTTTTATTATAGTCATATTTAGTCTATTTATATGTAAATAAATAGAAAAAAAAATAAAGCAGGATACAAAGAGTGACCCCAAAAACACACATTTTAAAGAGGTAAAACTGTCCCCAAAAGAAGTTTTTGCTGAATTTCTGGAAAACGGATAGAGATATGTACGAAAAAATGTTTCGAATGGAAGTTGTTTGTCTAGGAATTCTGCACAAAAAAATTTTCTCTTTCTCTTCCCTCTCCCTCCCTCTCCTCTTTCTCCTCCTCTCCCTTCTCCTCTCTCTCTCTCTCTCTCTCTCTTTTTCATTCTTTCTTTCTTTCTCTCTTTTTTGTCTCTATAGGACTCAGGCACAGTGGACGCGATGAGCGATGAGCGATAGCCAAGGAGAGCTCTGCTTTTTCCGGGTGTCATTGGAAAAGCAGAGCTCTCATTGGATATCGTTCATCGCGTCCAGTGTGCGAGGGCCATCACCCTTTGGCCGAAAACCGCTCCTGAAAAAAGATAATTTTTGAAAATAAAGAGAATCCTCTTAAGGAACTATTATCACAAAAATAAATATCGATATTTTTAGATATAATTGTAGATTAACAATTTCTAACTGTCAATTTCTAGCTCCTTATAAAAGACTTTAAATATCTTAAATATATGTGGTATCTTATATAATTAATAAATAAAGTAATACATATTTTCTTGTTTTGGTTGAACGTCACAACTGTGATATTCTGTAATATTAAATTTTGAATTTTTCAAAAAGGTGGTAATGTTATTTATAACATATCATCAATATAAAACTCGAGGTCTTCTAATTTTGGGTCCATATTTTCTCTCTTGACTGAATAAAATATTTCGTATGGAGTTTTGAAAATACTTAGATGATGTATTATTCATCTTGAGCAAAAACCTGTAGAAAGAGTGATAGAGTAGGATATAACCTACTATACAGCCGAAGTTTATATCCTTTTTGATCCGAGGTTTTGTTCAAAGGTTTTGATCAAGGAAGAAAAATTTCTATCATATGTCTTTTCCTGTTACAAATCTATCTTCCTCTTCTCAGCGTGATCTGTGGTGACGCGCTAATTAGTTCATTCAGTGTGGGAGCGCGCGGGAAGATTCGTGTGACCGCGGTCTGCTCGAACGTGCGAACTGCGTGCAACTGCCGAATCTTTATTTACATATCTACTTATATTTCCGGTCAATACAGAATTTAAAATGATTTTCAGTATACGAGAAGCATTTACGATTACATAAATCTTTAAATACTTCAACTTATTACTTACTATTAATTATTAGCTTACTAACTAATTCTTGAGCAAATATGTCAATTTCTTATTACATTCTAAAGTACTCGAAGATCGATAACATGACATAGATATCATTATAATAGGTATAACGACTATAATCATCGCACATTATGTCGTTTGTACGGCTAATAATCGAGTGATAAATCGTGATTGAGTGATTTATTGGTTGATATCGACGTGAACGTTTTACAAGACTTATGGGCGCACCTTGTCCACACGAACATACGATTGCATAATCTCGCGCGTGATTTGGAGCCGAGATCTTGGAAATTGCGACGATCGGTGTGACATTTCGCCGCGTGAATCTACGAACGGGTTCAACGACATTCGGCGTGCTACAGCAAACGGCAAAATAATACATGTCTCGCGACGTACGAACGCGCGAATGCCGAGGTGGGACAATCGAGGAAGAGATAAGAGAAAGGGGCGATTATCATTGTTTACCGATGTACAACTCCGAGATTTTTAAGACTGTGTGGACAAAGATAGGACGGATGTGTGGCTACATCATTTGCGCCAAATCCTACCTCTCAGGTCAGTAAATAAACGCTATCGGACAATACCTGAATTTTGATCGTGCGCATGGATATCTTATCCTTATTGGAACGAAATAATGCTATGTATGTACAATAGGAGCTTCGATTTCATTAGCTTCAATTCTTCAGTAATTAATTAATTTTCTATCGTAAATTTTTATAATTGTCTAATATATATACATTTTATTAGATTTTCTCACATATATTATTCGACGTCTATAATATTCGCTCGCTCGCGCGGAAACGCACGCTGTTGGCGCGTGGATCTAACGTGTCGCGTTTGATTTCTCGTTCGAAGTTAATTCCGTTTGAACTTCAAACACTTATTTACTTGGAGATAATAAAAATCACATGATTACTTTCATTCTATTAAATAAGCCGAGATGAAGTTCATATTATAATAGCTTTCGTATTTATATTCTGTATATCTCATGTTTAACATCAAATGTGCTTTAATTCTGAGTTCTATTTATCTAATCTGCAGATCACGTTTGCAATATTTTATCGTCTATATAGTCGCCCAGGTATTATCTCTTGATTTTATCAAGCTGTCACAACTTGATATTAACGAATGTCGAATGTCGACGAAACATTACTTTTTAATGCCTCGTTGAAAATAGAAATTGCCATAAAATAGAATAGTCATTGAAGCCAAAGTATACAGTAAGCTGCTATATATATATATTTACCATCAGCAAGCAAACGCTATCTGTTTCTCGAGGAAAGTTTATAAAAATTAAGAAAATTACATAGTTATATTTAGGACTAAACGCATATAGCTCTAATGCAGAAGCTTTTCATTTTGTGAAAACTTTAAAGTGGAAACTGATGATGTGCGTTCTCGGTCTCTCTCTTTTTTTAAAGTATAGTTGTTGACAAGTATAGTTATTGCATGAACAAAGCGACCGTCAAAGCGCGTTTGTCGGTCCTGTTTCCTTGAGCAAAGAAAAAGGAGGCGACTTGTTTGTAGAAAGTAAGTGGAAAAACGAGTGAAAGCGACCGAAGGTATCCTCAACAACGGGAAAACTTGCGTGGTATTTCCTACGAAACCATTCGCGGGAGTGAGATCGAAAAAAGGCGTGACAGATCACGTTTAATATCACAATAATATTCATTTATATTATTAGAAATATTCAGGCAGGAAGTGGCTGATCCCTTAAACAGGATCTATTTGAATATTGATCATCCTAGCTGAAGATTGAAGAGAGAAATAATATAATATGACAATATAGTACAAACAATTATGTGGAATCTTGCAGTGTTAATATTATTAATTTTTGGATTAATTTCGGCAATTATAATGTAATATTTCTTTCCGAAAACGTTTGAGCTACTTCATAATTAGAACAACAACCAAAATTGAGCTTTCGTTCTCTCGGATGTGCAAAGGAACGTTGTCTACGTTATTTCCTGCAGAACGTGAACCGCCGATTATCGCGAAGACATAATTTAGCATGAGAAGAGAAACCGACGATCGTTCGGCGTTTAGGATAATAGTACCTTAGAGAGGAGTACCTGGGTATATTTACGGGCACAACACTTTTCGAAAGAGCCCTTGCACGATCGATATTATTCGTCAGGGCGTATTATTCTCAGCTGCGGTTTCTTTTACCATTGGCTAGTCCGTCGATGTGGCTCGTATATATAGTATAGTAGTTAGTTAGTTGGCAATAAATCAATACACTCCTAAATTGACTCCAAGCTAGGTCTGTATTTCATTATCTAGAGCTGGAATTACTTGACCTTACAGAATCTTACTATAGAATACAATCTTCCCGATTTTTAAGATGTTTGCGAAATGCACTATTCGTGAAT
The DNA here is from genome assembly GCA_030770255.1 of Temnothorax ravouxi. NCBI lineage: Eukaryota > Metazoa > Arthropoda > Insecta > Hymenoptera > Formicidae > Temnothorax > Temnothorax ravouxi. The sequence goes on from JASTWP010000791.1 coordinate 51,155, forward strand.
TTTCTCCATTGTATCTATATAAATCATATTTTAGGAAAATGTTATGCTAAGAAAGATACGATATTATTGAAAATATTTCTTTTGTTATAATTCTAAGTTTATTTTCTTAATGGTCTATTTTCTCTTATGGGCTGTCTGTAACTACAATGCAATCAAATTCTTCCCATCGTGCGTTTATTTTCCAATTTATTGGAGATCAAGTCCAATGCCTGATGTTCACGTGTTTTTCGACTTAAAACCTGTTTATCCGTTTTGATTCCGCTCCGCGGAACAGGCGCGATTATAGCATCGATAGCGCGTGCGACTGCGTTGCGTAAGCTCGCGGGTGTTTTGCAATTGTAATTCACGGGCTTGCAGCTCGGGCACGTAGATTGGATATTTGTTCGCCGATAACGGTGTAAGGCGATTCTAAATCGCTAGACCGAGCGGAATTGCCGATTCGTGCGAAAGCGCTGCCGGAAAAAAATGACTGTTAACAAAGTGATGGCCGCTACACGGATGCACTTTCACTCTTCGCCGATAATGAGCTTCCCGCGCAGATCCGCTTGTTTGATCAGAAAGCACGCACCTCCCGTGTACCGCATCTCGCACCGCGGTACACTGTATTGTTCGAATCGAATCTCTATAGGAGTAGATTAATTATTAATATAGGATATCGACAGACTCGCCGGAAGTTGTTTCATAAATTCTTGATTTATTATAGAATCGATTTGTCCTTCATTAAAACTTTATGGAAGGCTATAATTCGTCGCTAAATATTAATTTTTAACGTTAGATGCTAAATGATTATATATAAATGATATAACTTCTCTTGTCTGTTAGAATAAAATTCAATTAAAAACGAATAAATTTATAACTGCAGTTACAAATCGATGACCAATACGAGTTTAGAGTGCGGTTGTGGGTGATGACTAATTAAATTTTGTAATACAAATAATTATAGGTACTTATAATTGATTGCGAATTCCAAAACCAAAAAATTAAAAGCTTAATCTATCAAAATTTTCTAATTTTTAACGTTGAGTAACTTTATAACTGTCACTATTTTTTTTTAAACTTATTCTCAAGTGATTGTAGAGAAATAAATTATTTATTTATTAAAATTGATAACTGGTATCTGTGTATTAGCGTCTCCATTGTAGCCTGCATTGTAGAATTTTTTTGCATGCGTGCATGTGTAAAATACTTGTCGAATTATAAGAAATTATACAACGAGAAGAAGTTTAGATAAAAGTGAAAGTGGAGATGTAACCGCAAATCACGAATATTTCTAACGCAGAAACTGCCGGGTACAACCATTTTTACTGATTATAAGTGAAAAAATGTCCCATTGCATTGTCAAGCCGCGAACGCACATCACTATGGTCGTTGACTTTCGCTCTGTAGCGCGTACTTCCGCTAAATTATATTGTTCTTTGTCGGAAGTGGAGCTATCTCTGACAGTAATGAATATTCTTTTGAAAAACGTTTCTATCCTCAGCAAATAAATTGGCAATAAAAAAAGATGAAAAACGAGTTTTTTGTCTTGTCTTGATTTTGAATTTTCATATTTCTAGGTTTAGGGATTTGAGCTGGGCGTTGATGAGCCAGATATATAGATATTGTTCATATAAATACGATAAATACTGTAGCTCGATGAGAATAATTAGGTGCGAAAGTCAAATATCATATTATTGTTGTCACTGAAAAAAAAAGACTGTTAATGTATGACGAATAGAAAGTGCGTCGTTTAAAATCCACTCATCGCCGCTTGCGTCATTCTATTTTAAATTTAGAAACGCCAGAGATATATAGATGAAAGGCGCACTAATGAATCACCCGGTGTACACGTGTAATAGCGTATGCATGCATTATAATGAATAATATCGATGAAAAGAGAGGAGGCGAGGGAGAGAGAGAAAACGAGAGCTCGTTTATATTTCGATCGCGGCATGTTTTAAACAAAAGCGATCTAATCGGAACGAAAGTATCGGCACGTAAGAATCGATATGTGCGGCTGTGCATGCTGCCGATGATAGATTGGCGAATGTGCAATTGGTTCAGCCACACATATGTCACACATACGCGCATGTAGTATGTGACGCATCGCGAGAACCCGACCGCACGCATTTCGAGAAACTGGGTTACAGCCCGTTGGGTTCACAGAGCCCCCGACCTAGAACTCCTTTCCATTTCGGCACTTCCGGTTTGACATCCTTTAGGATCGATGCGCTTGCCGCCGGTTTTGCCAGATATGCATTCTTGACCGAAATTCGCGATCGCAGGACTCCAACTATACTATACATTCCCTATGATTGCATGTTTAAATAATTTAGCGATATTATTAATTATTTTTTCTTAATAACTCACTAAAATTCTTAATAATTCAAATATTTATATAATCTCTAATTAACTTCGCGTTATTCACATTAGGTACTAGTAGATACAGATAAAATGCAAGACAAATAAGAAAAATTTTTTGTATTTGTTTTAAAATAAGATTTTACAATATGTATCTTTTTGACATAGCAAATAATGCAAATAATATAACTTTTATTAAATGTATAAAAATTGAATGAGCAAATAATCCAGATTCAAATAATTTTACCTATCGAATAATTTTAGAATTCAGGCAAAGTTGATAAAAATGTAAATTTTGCAGAATCTAAAAATCTTTTGTGTATCTTTTAATTTTCTAAATAATTGATCATTAAAAAATGTTTCATTCATGCGTGAAGATGCTTTACACTTCTGATTTTTTCATGAAACTTTTAATAATTTGATCTAATTTATCAGAAAAGGGAAGAGATTTGCTAATTATTGATTAACGCTTATTAATGCATATATTACTTGAATGCTAAATTAATTGTATGTCCTCGTGTGAACACTATCTATCGAGCTCTCTGCAACACACGCGCACACGCCAATACACACGCCAGACTTATCTTGCATGGACATTTGCTTGGACATCTATTCTGCTTGGCTTGCCTAATTACGCTTATCTGAACGCATCTACTGGCTAGGCTATACTTGACTTTCGAGAAGGCATGCATTGCTGCAGGGACACCGAAGCGCGCAACGTGAGGTGAGTCACTTTTCAGTTATTGTTTGCTTTTATTTGCTAAAAGGGTTTAATATTCCCCCCCCCCCCACCTCACGGCCCTTCAAGTCTTTTTCCGCATGTTTCGCCTCCAGAGGAATTGGCACTCTTCCGCACAGATACATTTCGACAAATTGTTGAATCATTTATTGAGCTTGAAATTTATTAGAAGAATTTAAAATACGTACGAAACATTCATAAACTTAGAACTCGTTGCAACATACTGCGCAACCAATCATAGCAACACCAACAATTAATAATATATTTAGAATCTATTATAGCGCATGCCACAGCTCGCGTCGTGTGTCATAAGAAAGGAACAATATGTCCCCCTATAAATATGCATAAGTATATGTAAGCCGCCGCGATAGAACGCCGTTTCAGCGTTTCCGTCTGAATGGTTTCGTCGCGTAAAACCCACGTGAAGAGTAGAAGTCGTTCTTTGCCTTTGCTACGGTCTCCGATTCGAGTCACGCCAACTTGAAATCATACCTCACGTGATATATACACCCACGCATCTTCTAAAAGATTCATTGTCGTGTTCGGTGATATATAAGTGTACTTTGACGTCGACGCTTCTGTCAACTGCAAAAATAACGTGTGAGGGTGTGTTTGTGTAATGTCACAAAACACACAAAATGTGCGTGAATTCTGAATGATGCGCGCGTCACGAGCTTTACATCAATACCGAGATGTGTTGGCGAGATACACACTCTCATTCAATCAACAGCGTATATGCCATTGATCAAATGAGCCAAAATTTGCAGAGCCATTTTGATATCCATCTTTGGATTGATTGGATTCTCATTTCTAAATTCTTTTAACTTTTAACATCAAATATTTTAACCGTGCTTTAAATTAAAATTTGTGAAATTAAATAAGGAGCAATTTTATATTTTACTTTTACTATCTGTTTTGCATATCTCCGAAATTTAATTCGCGAGAAGTTTATTTTCTATGGAAATTTAAATAAATTTGAAAACGGAGAATAATTAGAGGCTAAAGAGTAAACTTTGGTGCCAAAGATAGGCATCCTCTCTCTACGGTAATTTTAACAAAATTTTATAGTAAAAAGAAGATTGTGCGTTTTATGATATCCCCCAGTGTGGACTTCTGAGATCAAACGTGTATTTCTCTGCTTTTTCCCTCTTTATACTTTGCGATCTTATCATCATGCGAATTATCGTAACGTGCTCGCTTTTTTTTCATCTGAAAATCGTTCAGGCAAACCGCGGCAGTTTTCAGCGGAACCTTATTTTTGCCCTTAAATCTTCCGAAATGGGGCGCGAGCGGTTGGATTATCGCGCTCTATGTATTCTGGCATGCGGAACGTTCTTGTCTGGCAGGATGCCCATCGTTACGCGGGATGTTGAGTCCATCCACCATCAATGCGGATTTGCTAACTCCGAGATGCTGGGGTTAGTCGTTGGAGCAAGGATGAGACGAGAAATCAAGAGCGAGGTTGCAAAATTGTAACTAGATCTGCAACTTTATCTTTCCGCTGAGCGATCGCCCGAGGTGAAAAAATATGTTATACAAATGCTCAAAAGGTAGCACTTATAGCATTTAATTATATTATTATATTAAAAAGACCAGTGCTCCAAGAGCTGCTTTTTGAAGAAATACGACTTTTGGAGCACGTATAATACGCAACTCGAACGAGCTGCAGACTATATGGAGCATTGAGAATATGATGCGCAGCATTCGTAAACGGAAAAGAACAATAGAATTGAGCATGTGTCGCGCATTTAATGATGACTTGTATGACTTAGATTTTTCGCCTCGGGCGTGAATTTTAGTTCGTTTTAGAGTTTTAGAGTGAATCCATTTTAATTGCGGTGATTTTTAGCGGCTGCTAGATTTATTATAGGGTGTTAGCTGATAGCTCGTGAAAAATGTTTACCTTTCCTGATGTTTCTTCCGAGAACTTCCCGACAAATGACGCCGAGGTCTTAAAATTATCAGTTAAATGAGGTTGCTTTTAAAAAATTATTCTAATAAACTTTATTATTTTATGGAGAGAGACGGAAAACGTAACAAATACTATAATTATTGTCTTTATTATATAATATACAATAAGAATATTTCTTTGTAAATTACCAACATTTTAATATTTCAAAAAAGTATTGGAATTGCTTGTTTATTCATGTCTAGTTTATATTGGTTCGCCAGGATTATGATCAGATACAATTTTATTCAATTTGTCTCCCATTGAACTTGCAGTAATCGAATTGCAAAAAAACATTTTTCTATCGCACGTTATAGATGTCGCGGTGATGCAAAACGGCAAACTCTTTCACGCGACCTTTTTAATAAGCCACTGATGCGTGAACGAAATAATGATTTTACGAGCGATTCGATTTATTACCCCGGCGATTTTTCACGTGAAAGCTTTTTCACGAAAAGAGCGATGGTTGGCGAGAAAATAATTGCGGGCGATCTATATTTCCGTGAAAAAGCGCTAAAATGGAATGGTTGTTTATTTCGATGGGCACGTATAATCACCGGTCACCGATTGCGGTTTCCATCGCATATTTATAAAAATTCTGACACATTGCTCGATTTGCCGCTTACATAACACCAACCTTCATAATCAGAACTAAGCTGTCATAATCATACCACGATCTAATCACAATCAGAATTATTGCAATTTTAATCTACAGAAGAAAAATTCTTTGTGTATATGCGTACAACTTTTTTGTATTTTGTGTGGTAAAAAAAAGAAAGGAGTACATGTTGGTGACGTTGTGGCAAAATAGCTTTCGCAATTTTTTCCCATAATACTTTCGCTTCCTCCGAACTTCTTTAGTGATTCCACACACGGAGAGGGAATACACGTAAAAACCTACGTGTACTCTTGCATCATTTCGCAGGTACTCAGTAAATACAGTTCAACGAAGGGAATGAGGGAGTGATAGACGTAACACACGTGGGCCATTTATTTGCCAAGCGCAAACAGAGGCACACGTACTCTTAATTAAACAATTTTCCGAGAGTTTGTTTGCTTTAATTAGCGATGATCGCGATAAATAAATAAATCAGGAAAAAAGAATAGCATTTAAAGTATTGATAGAGCCAGATTATATTTACCATAAGTCTGGAGCTAGATTTTTAATGAAATCTAGATAAAACATGCATTTTTGAGGGAAAGAGAAAAGTAGAAACGTTTTTGATGTGTATAATTAATATTGCATTTAATAAAAAATGCACGTGAAGCATACGAGAGTTTCTCCCTCGTTTCTCTAAAATGTCGAGAGAAATGTTTTAACAGCTAGTTCCGATCGAGTGACGACAGCAGTTAATTATACGTCGAACTTTTAGCTGTTCGTGCCCTCTCATTTACGTACTCACCGAATTACCCATCTAACTTCTGAATGCGCCGTCGCATTTGCATGTCTGTACTTCGCGATGTGTTAATTCTTGCGGATACCGCGGCTGACGGCGGAAATCTGGAACAAAGGGACGCGACAGCGTAACACGAGCTCCTCTTCGCTGTTTCCTCTTCGCCGCTCTCTTTTCCTCGCCTTCTCTCTGAGCTATATCCATCTGCTTCGCGTCTTCTCCAACTTTTCTCTGGAATCTAGGCTGTTACCGTGGCAACACAGGTACAGGACACTGAAGACTTCACCGAAGGTCATCGAACAGGAGAGGGATGGACGAAAACGCGCAAGGACTCCTTTCTTCTCGCCCTTCCAGTTTCATCTCGCTATCCTTCTTCTGCAATCTTCTCCCCATCTTTCGTCTCCGTCTCGCCGATCAGATGTTCGAAAAAATCAATAAGACTCTCTCTCGCCGGCTCGTTCCATCGCCTTCTCTTTCTGCGACACGGTTCTCCTCTCTGTTTCTCCCTGTTGCTTTCTCTCTCGGCTCCAGCGCGACATTTTACGTCACACGTTGAGAAGAGAGCCGCTATACAGAGAGGGAAGTGGCGCGCGGGGAATAAAGGGGTTAGGATGACTCAGAAGGGTTGAATGCACACGTGGTGCGCTTTGTTGAGGCCACCGAGTATCCGGCACAGCTGATCGCACGAAGCATGTATACTCGTGTCTCGATCTGCTCCTGCGCGACCCGACGCGACGTCCCGAAGGCGAGCATCGATCCTCCGGTCGAAACCTTCCAACTCGGATATACGGTTGCCATGAGCTGCCCTGAGAATGTAACGGATAGATTGCCTCTCGATGCCTTGGATATTGAGATGGGAGATTGCATAGATAGGTACTGCACCATATAAGATGGAATTAGGCTCGTTTTCCAGTTAGAGGTGAATTGAAAAGAGGAAAAATAATTTTAAAAAAGACATTTAATACGTCTTTCACAAATTGTCTTGTTAATTCAAAGTATTTTAATATTTCAATATTTGACATGTAGGAGGATTATGATATATGCAGTCTGTCTCAGTACAGAAAATGAGAAAAGTTGTATAAGAAGTCTATTTTGAAAGTAAATTTAGTTTTTACTATATAATATATATGAATGTATCACAAATTTGGCAGAAAGCGATAAATTTTATATTTATTATAATATTTTTATAATTTTTCGAAAAAAAAAGAAGAAAAAAAGAATAAGTTACTTCGATATCTTGAACTTATCATAAATAAAATAGGGTTATTTGATAAAGATTTCGATAAAGCAGTTCAGAAGTTCAGATACAACTTGTCGTTTTATCTCAGCTGCACAATAGCGTTGCTTGTCCGACTTTCAAGTCTGCTGAATTATTTCAGGAACTGAATTCCTCTACAATAAATAGCATGTTTCGGCGAGCGAGCTTAGAAAGCGAATCAAAGTTACAGATTACGCGTCTGAAAAAAAAAGACAAAGAGAAATCTATAGCGCTAATGGATAAATTTGTTTCCTGGGCAAAATTAAGATAATTAACAGACCAGCCCGAAGTGAATGCGTGGGAATCAAATGAGCGCGAATAAGAATTTTAGCTTTAGATCCGGTTCACCCTCCGCGGTGCCGTTCACCCGCCGCTGTAAATTGTATAATGAACACGATTTTGTGTACGAAGTCTATAGTTATCGCATGTTACAAGCGCGTTATATCGTGACTAACTGAAAGAAACACGTTATATTCTTCGGCCAGCGCACGGTAATACTACCGCCTTCAGGAACAAAACCGTGCTCCGCGGTAGTCCTCGTCCTCGGTGGTTCGTAGCGGTTGTCTGACGGACCGGTGTGCTTAATTCCCACGGGTAGCAATGGGAAAGAAGCTACGCTTGACAATAACCGGTTACCATTTTACTAGTTATCCCAGAACTGACGGAGGGTGGTCGGGCCGCGTTATATTTCTACCAAGTTTCGACGCAAGTTATCTTCGATAAAATATTTCGCGAATTGAAAGTTTAAAAAGCTATACAGCCAGATATGCGGAAACTCTGCAAATGGATAATAAAACATTATCCGTGTCACTGTCTTAAATCAAATTTTGTTTTAAAAAATTTTTAATTTAATGTCTGAATTGTGTGAATTATTGAAATTTAGACATTTGAGTGAAATGATAACTTGTATCACATTTTTCTCTCAAATATTTAGTTAGTAAAATTCGTTGGCTGAAGGAGTTACAATTATGTTTATTACGCAAGAAAGAATTCGGATGTTGTTTATCCCAACCTTTCCGTGCGCAGATCGTCCAGAGATAGAAAAATGGAAACTAATGTCGAATACGCAGTTTTTTTTTCTTCAAAGATTTTTCTATCGTGATTCAGCCAGTCCCGGACGTTTATTTACACAACTTGTACGCGTATTTCGCTAAGCGCTTTGAATCCTGTTAGTCTCGTCGAACGTACCTTTCACTCGATGACGACTTTGTACTTGTACGTTTCAAGGGAATAATATTATTCCATTGACTCAGTTAATATCATCCTCTGTCGTATTAATGGCTATTACCATGATGACTTGTGCTATCGACATTATCAATTCCATTAGCCAATTTCGTGTAATTATTAACCGCGAGCAAATACCCAATTTGAATTTACGCAATCGTAATTTGTTGTAACATTGTATCTATGAAATGAGACTATGGAACATTGAAATTAGTAATTTGATATTCCTTGAAAAGTTAGATTTTTACGATAGAATAATAGGTATCGTGATGATGTTTGAAAAATATAATTTCTGATTGATATTTTCTAAATCTATTTCCACAAATAAATTTATTTCTATCTTTTATCAAATAACTCAAGAGACAGTAATATCTTTATGTCAAGTATATATAGAAAAAACGAGGTTTTTTTATATGTTTGGGCTTTTTCTATCTTTCTAGAAAAAATAATATCCTCATTCTGAAATTTTTGTTAAGTATATATATAATTGTAAATAAAATTACTTTCATATATCCTTTGGTTGCGATTACACTCATTTGTATTGTATTAGCGTTGCTATTTTACGTTATCCTGAGTGAATAATGTAAATTTGCATCTCTGATCGTATACACGCTGCTTTTTATTCTCATTCGATGTGACGCAAAATTACTCCTATTGCAGTTTAATACTATACTATGTTATATATAGGCATATCTCGTAAAAAGTTTGCGAGACTTATCGCTTTCGTGCACTAGACCCTTCGTTCCGTTTGCGTTATTCGCTTCCCCACATCGGAAACTAAATCGCAGCTGCACGTTACCGAATAGAAAATCGCGGTGCGACCATCCGTAAAATGTTAAGGGATTGCCATTAATGTGATGTAAGACGCTCCATTGCGCGTTGTAAAACGCGCGGATGATTTCCAAGTTTTTGTGTCGCGCTCACGTAATCGAGTCTTCTCAACTATGAAAATTCCGATATAACAATGTGAAAAATAGTGCATGTTCTAAAGACGGTCAACTCTTAAAATATTTCTACAATATTTTCTTATTTAACATAAAATTAAAACGAGCGTTCGTCTTTTTTTGCATATAAAGATTGTTCAAGCGATAAATCATTTAAATGCGTTATTTATACCCATTTCGTGGACGATTTCCGACACCAGAGCATACCGACCTGCAACAAAAACAGAATACGTCAAAACATGTCGATTTAATCCAAAGATAAGCGAATCTATATCATTTCATAGTTTTATCGGCGGAACAAAGAGCTCGATATGAAGATATAGGTATGAGTTGCACAAATGTGGCAATATTTTCTGTCGCAATCTAATATACGATCGAAGATGCGAATTACATTGCTTGCTCAGACTGAGTTGATAAGCGAATCTACGATTTTAGATATCCTTTATCGGCGAGACAACGAGTTCGATATCAAGATATCGCTTGCACAAATGCGACAATATCTTCTGTCTAAATATAGTGCTATTCGCGCGAAAGTTACATTTTCTTCCTTTTGAGGAACAAAAGATTTCGTGAAAGTACATAACGTGAGGTCCGGCGACCGTATAGGTATATACTGTGATACTTTTTTGCGTTGCTGAAAAGAAGGGCAGAAGGAGAAAAAATGAAAGAAGAAACATGAACAGAAAAGTTCGTTCTTTGTATTAATTATTTATTTAGTAAGGAATCATTTATTAGCTGCTTTTCTCCGGAATTCACGAAATTGTGTTTGCTGATTACTTTTCCCGACGCTAAATAATTTAGAGAGCTTTTTCCTCCGTATATAGCGCGGCACACGTTATTACTTCCGCAGCTGTCTTCATTTTCCTCTCTCGAAACGTCGAAATTATCTGTTTAATCCATTTTCCAATCCACTCCATCTTCGCGTATAATTTTTTTCACGATAAATGGACCATGACAGATCTATCCTGACACACTGAGCTTCCTCGCTATTGCATATACATCGGAGCCTGCAATTCGCTCTGAGAATGCGATCGAGCGGAGTTACGGGTGATATAGTCACGCGTCCGGCTAATTTATGTAAACTTACGTAATCCTACGACTGCACGCCTGCCCGTGTCCTCCCGACGATAGTTGGTTAACCCTTTTGCAGCAATATTAGCCTCTTAAAGCTGAAACGTAAAATGGAACACCGCTTTTATTTCAGTTTTATACCTCTACGATAAATAAAACGTATCAATTTTTTCATGTACATTTGTTAATTGAAAATTTATAAATTTTACATTTGAATAAATACAGCAATAGCAGAGACGAAATACGCGCAAGCAGCAAAAGAGAATTAAATATCATGAACGCTATATATTTCAATTTTAATTATAATACGAGAACAATTGCCTAACATATTTCTTATTTATTTACAAATCGTTAATATTTTTGCGCGATTTTATCTAGATATCTAGAAATTCGAAGAGAAACGAACTAGATAAGATAGTTATTACCTACTCTATTTGCGACATATTGCTCGCTTTTGCTACGATCTCTCGAGGTCAAGCCCCGAAAAAGGTGACTTCCATCCCGACACTTTTTCTTATCTTTCGCCCCGCGCCCCGAAACTATCAATTTCGATTCTACCTTGTGTTTGTTACTTTTCACGGTCCGCGTTCACCGCAATTAGAGAACGGTACTTTTGAGCGGGTCAATGCATCCGTTCGAGATCGTCGAGCGTGCCCAGAAACAAAGGAGTCGGGTTTCACGCTTTTGCGCCAATGTTTCCGGAATAACGTTCGCAGCACGCGCATTAACTTTTTACCTCCCTCGACACGCAGGGTGTTCCGCCACTATGATCGATCTTTTTTTATGCGAAAAGTATTCTTCGCATAGCTTGAGATAGAATTTTCCTTAACGGTGATGAGAGGTATTCATTCGTATGGTTTTTGACTTACAAGCCATAAAAATATTCAAGATTGCAGAAATATCTAAGTAAATTTTGAATCGAACAAATGGATGTAGGATCTTTATTGTTTATTTAATTTTAGACGGACAGACTCTTAATTTGAGTTTTGCTTGACAAAAGATATTCGATTTAACGAGATAGGTCAATCAAATATTTACAGAAGAAAGGTGAGCTGGAAGTAGGTCGAAGAATGGCAGCAGCTCGAGGATATACCCCTGTAAATTGAAACGTAAGATTCTCGTTTATCCTCAGCAGCCATTTTCCCTTTACCAAAGGTCCAAACTATTATAATTAAAAGGAACGTGCGTTTTTTAACAATTTCAAGAAATCAGCACATTGGTAAATCAACATTTAAAATAATCAACTTTATGAATCCTATCATATTAGAAACTAATAGATGCTTGTGTCTTTTCCCAGCATTAAGAACTTGAGAGAGAGAGAGAGAGAGAGAGAGAGACTCATTAAGCTGCGGTTAAATTAACGAACTGGTGAAAAATAGTCTAGCTATATATAATCCGGGTTTTAATAGTCTAGCTTCTAACGTTGTTAGAAATATTTCGTCTAATTATTTCAGCCCCGTGCTATTACGATCGTTATTATGGCTGATCGCTCTGAAATCACGAGATAAACATATTGATCATTGTAGGCAAATTTGCACCAACATATAGGAACGAAAATCGTCGAGTTTGATTCGGGCAGAATTGTAAATAATCGAATTGGACGTAAGTGGTTCAACAATTATAACCGAACGAGATACGTTTTGACGCCGCCGATAACCCCGAGTACCGAACGGCTACAGCTCCCTTCGTGATCGTAAGTAAACAAAAAGGTTTTACGGTCAAAGGATTCGCGTATCAAGTTAGCTTGGATGTGGCTTATTTAAGCGGATTAATTTTGCTTGTACCACTCGCGTGACGGTGGACATTATTGAATGCGGTTGCCGTGCGGCGTTATCGCAGGACGGGACCTGCATTAGGATCCGGATAGCGCATGCCGGATAAAGAATAGCGGTCGCGACCCCGCCCGCGAGTTTCCCGTTAAGGAAGCATTAAACGATTCCCATCGGATCGCGTATCGGAAGCGAGAGATCGCTTCCGCAATTACGCACTCATGTGCCTGATCCCATTATCCAAGCCGCTATTTCGTTGCATAAAGCATCGGAGTATTCCGAGCTTGACATTTATCTTCGAATTTTCCTTATGAGTGTTAAACCTTAGTTTTCAAAAACGCTTTCCACTAGAGTTTCTAGGTCGTTCTAATCAACATAAAATTCGTACGAACATTTCAGATTATTCATTTCATTCTTCTGCCTGTTTAAGTTATTCAGACAATTCTATTGTCCCAACGCAATAATTTCTTCACACTGTGGAATTTCAGTATACAAAGGAAAATTCGAAAGAGAAAGAAAGAGAGAGAGATTTAACTTTGAATTAAAATATAATTTTCTCGATGGCAGGCAGAAGCTCGTGTCCGAAAGGCTTAAGTCGCGATTACGGATGCTTAAGTTGCAATTTCGTTCATCGGGTATCGATATCCGTCTTTTCAGCAAATCCGATACAGTGGAAAACACCGGACGCTTGGAATGGGGATATCCTATAGTCAGTATAACTTGTGCGCGGCCGCGTGGCGGTGCACGTGAATGTGGGTTAGAATGCGGTAGACTAACCAAGCCGCACGACGAGCGCAAGCAAGCAGGCAAGCAAGCGGACAAGCAAGCAGCTGACGCGGTGGAATCAATATTCTCACGTGTACGCATATATAGCGCACGCACGGGCCCCAACCCGCGCTCTCAAACGGTGTATACCCGACGACCCGGGAAAGGTAGCGGTCATTAACGGCAATGATGATCAAAGTGATTTGGGGTGAACACATACATCGATGCGTTTCGGAACGATGTAACCGATATATTGATTTCTCAACGATCGTATATATAACGGATATTATACGATATTAAATATTATACATAGATATTAAATACATAAGAAATTACTCCGGCCGATTTTGTAACAAATATTATTGGAGTTACCGTTGGAGAACGTCTCGCCGTGTTACGATAATAATTCTCGTAGATATCTGTCTTTTGATAAATATGTTTGACGTTTTTTTCAATAGAGATATCTACTTAATTAAGAAATTATCGCGAATCGAAGAACTTGGAGAGAAGTTGAGCTGCGACAGTGAATTCTTATTTTTACAATTCTCTGAGGGGAACTCTTTTACTCATTTTAATGACTTCTAAGAAAGAATGTTGACTTGTTTATCAAATGTAGGTTAGTGATAAAAGTACATATCTATTGTATTTTCTCATTCGTCACGTTTCTGGAAACGAATTATCAATTCGCAGTGCTATAATTGTCTTCGTTAGTGTAAAAATGAAACATATATGTACTGCTGCGTTACTCGAACATATGTTGAGATAAATTAATCTCGCTCGATTTTGCACGAGCTATTTTTATCTATATCCCATTCGACAATGACGGAAGTCGAATTTGCTTTGTGATAAGAGATTTATCAATTTTCTACCGGGAAACGCACTTCGCGTTTACCAAAATGCGCCGCGTACGACGCACCGTGTGTTGGCCGCATGGTCGCGGTCGGCGAGATAAGAACGCCGCAATCTTTTTTCACCCTGCTCGAGCAAGTAGATAAAAAACTGCTTCTTCTTCACGACAGCCGTTATCGTTCCTCGGCACAATTTCGGTGTCATGTTACTATATTTGATCTTTATCAAAACACAATAAAATTTTTATTTCCTCTAAAAAATCGAGTCAAATGCAACGTATCACATAACTATTCTTAAAGTTGCTGTCGCATAAAAAATGAATTTTTAGACAATCATAAAAAAATAAACTGGCATCTCTCAGGTTTTTCTCTTTTGCACGATGGATACAGAAATGTACGATGTAAGTTTATTGCAGTGCAATATACGATTTTCTAATTAATATACCCGTTGTCTCTACAGCTCGAAATACATTTATCTATCTATCTGCCTGCATTTATTTATCGCGGCCAATGTCTCGCACTGGAGCAGACGACTATATACACAGTGTACTGATCGATGAATTCCCTCGGCACACCCGCTCGCCATCGGAGTCGCTAATTTTTAGAAAGCGCGATCGAATAAGCGGGCTTTTCACGTTTGACCCCCTTCGCGATCCGTTAACGGGCGCGCGTTCGCGCGGCATGATACCCCCGGCTTCCCGCGATAAATCACGCCTCGACCACTGCGCCGACTGCGCCGCGGCCGGCCGTGCGCCGGATCCGCGCGCTTACTTTCAAATCTCGTGGCCAGTTCAGAAAGAAAGAAAGAGATAAAGAGAAACGGGGGTGGTGGAGGGGAGAACTCGCGACAGGGAACTCGCCTTGACGGAAGAAAGAAAGCATCCGGCGCGGCTCGGTTCTCGACGCGAACCGCCTGGATGCGTTTTATATCGGACCTCGCGCCATCGCGCGCGCCGCATAGGTGTCCGCTCGTCCGCGCTCCACCATTGGACCGTGACCGAGGACAGTGGGGAACGAGACCGCGGAGCGATTGGCGGCCGCGCGTCGGCGCCGACGGAAGCGGCCGCGAGAGGGTCGCTCGCCGAAAGACCGCGGGTTCCGCATCGGCGCGCGCTCAGACGGCCGAGAACCGTGCACCCTGTCGCGTCACGCGTCGCCCGCGAGTATATAAGTTCCGTTATCGGCGATCCCACACTCTTCCCGTTCCTTTTGATCGAGACGCTCCGAAACAAATCGGATCGTTACGTACTTGGAGAACACACACGTTCGGAGTACGACGATCGCGAGACCGTTGGATCCGCGATCGCGACACGTGACCGTGCGCGGAAGCTTCCAGAAAAAGTGACCTACTCGCGGTTGAGGGTAGCGGAGCGAGAGACGGAGAGGAGAAAGATAGAGAGAGAGAGAGAGAGAGAGAGAGAAGAAGAAGAAGAGGTGGAAAAGGGACAGAGACGCGGTCGCGATCAGGTGACGAGAGTCCATCGCGCTTTCGGGCCTTTTCGTCATCCCTCGGGGATGAATCTCCCCTCTTCGCCCTGCGTCCTGTGCCGAAGAAGAAATCGGAGTAGTCGCCGCTTGGCACTCGCGCGCGGCCCGTCTCGCGCGTCCAATCACTCGCGTTCGCACGACGCGGAGCACCTGTCGCGATAAAATCCTCTCTGGGCTCGTCGATTGGCGAGGTTCGCGAGAGATGAGGTGAGTTTCGGTATCGAACCGTAAGGAAGGAAACGTGCGCGGTGGGTGGTGTGTGTGTGTGTGTGTGTGTGTATATACGCGCGCGCGCGCGCGTGTATGTGAAAGAAGAAGGAGGAAGGAGAAAGAGAGAGAGAGAGATCGACGGGACGTCTTCTGGAGCGCGTGCATCCTCGACGGGCAGCTTCGAGAGACAGCTCGAGGAGACAGTGCGCATCGCCGAGTTATTCGCGCCGACTGCACCGCGCCGCGAGAAGCGCTAAAATTGGATACCTCTGTCGCGCCGAGCTCGCGCGCGGCTGACCGCGCGGCTACCGCCGAACCGGATATGAGATGCGCCTCGTCGTGAGATCATCCCGCGAGCGATAACGAAGGTAACGCAAGGCAAGTTTCTCTCCTCCTCCACCGCCGCCGCCGTCGCCGCCGCGCGTGGTAAATACCGCGCGCGCTTTAACGACATTAATTAGAGGCGACCGCTGAAATGTCGAGGCTTCGCCTGCGAGGTGGGGAAAATGCGTTTTCGCGTTGGATGTTACCCCCGAACGGATTCTATTTTGGTTCACTGAATATATCGATCTTCGTGAACACGACGCTTTTATTATACCTGACGCACGTATACTCATTTGTGTAAATATCTCATTTGTGCGAGAGACATTTTGACATTGAATATATCTTGGAAACAAATCGCTTAAGTTCTCCCCCCCCCCTAAAATGAATTTATAATAGATTACCTTTGTGCTTCGATCGAATAACCGTTACTGCATGGATACGATACCTACTTTTCCGAATCATTTTGAAATGATTAATTTACCGCTTTTTTTATGGCTTTCGTTCCCAATTAATTTTCATCATTGATAACGTGTATCGTACTCATAGTACTTAACTGAATCTCTTAAATTAAAATTTTAAAATGCTAATACCGTTTCTTTTCAAAAGTCGTTCGCACGATTTACTATTTAGGTCGCTAATTTATTAATAACTTATTGTCGCGTGGCTCTCTTCAACAGATAATATAACACAGTTAGTACTTATAATATACACCGTTGCCGTATAAGATCCTTAATTTCTTTCGGCTCGTTCTTATCAGAGCTCTTAATTAACTTCGTTCCTCGTCAGAATTCCTGGTTTGATTAGCGCGAATTGTACAATAATCGTACCGATATTACCGCCACTTGTTCCCACGCGCATTATAGAAAAGTGCGGCTCGTTTCGCGAAATCAATTTCCACCGACGACCTATCGCGCGTGCACGTGGAAATGCTGATGCCCCTGGCGTGCATTATATGCGTCTCGGTTCTGCATAACGATGCATATATATATAACGGCTCGATCCCGAGTGACGTAAGATATTCCGCTTGTGGCAAGATATAGAAAAGAAGTGCCTTGATGATGCTAACGTCATTCGTCAAAATTTCAAATGAGCGAGAGAAGTTGTGTGTGTGTGTGTGTGTTTCTCTCTGACCATTGTGTAAATATTCAGAGACGGCAACGCGCACGTTGCTGTACGTAAAACCTTGAAGGTAGATCAAATCCGTAGATATTACCGCAAACGCGTGCGTATGTTGCTCCGTTATGCGAACTACATTCCAATGAACGAAGCGCGACGATAAATCTCGCGAAGCATGTGTCGCCTTCGCCTTATTCGCGTATATGGCTTAATATAATTAGCGATGACTCGTTATTGCTGGTATAGTAATGATAATTTTTTTTTTTCAGATATAAACGTGAACAAGCAAAGAAATTTATTCTACAACGTATTCTACAAATAGACAGGAAACTTGCACTTTTTCAACTACCCTATTTAGAGAGATCAGAAGTTGATCGATCGGATGAGAAACTTTCGCTTGGGCAAACGCAGTGCGATGCGAGCCGTATGATGTCGAATAGATTTTTCGTTTCCCATCGCAAAAAAAAAATAATGTAGACCGGAATCGTGTCGGTGTAAAGAAAACGTGTATTCTAATTCGGTCTCAAAATATGAATTTCCACGATTAAATCGTCAAATAGCCTGTTTATCTCGGCCGCGCGCCAAGATCCTCGCACGCTTTCGTCGATTTGCAAAATACGTATATATGTACTCGCGATCATCACGTGTTTCTGATTTCTCCCCCGGACGACATCGGTTTCGCTCCCTCGCGGTACGCGCTTTCCCAACAGAGCGATTTCCGAACGAACGCCGCCGCGCATTCTTCGCAACTATGTAATCGCCACGAAGAAAAATGCGATGTGCAGGGCCGCAGTGTATCTTTCCGGACTTGAAATTTCTTTGTGACTCGGCTTAAACAGATGCTAATTTTTTTCCATTTGAATTTTTAATCCTGACAATTTTTATATTATAAATAAAGGTCTACTGATGAAAATATTGTCAGATACGGACTTGATATATATCATATATACGTTAATCAGGACATATATTGTTCGGTTAAACTTGAGGGAATTCACGAGAATACACGTTTTTTCCTGCTTTACGTAACATATCTATATATACAAATTAATGAATATTTCTGGAAATTTTGCGGATCTCATTGAAACTTTACGCTTGGAACTTTATTAGTTCCTGGATGATGAATCGCGGCGTCAACCGTTGCGAAACGCGGGTCACGCACTCGATGACTGCGAAGCGGGCATTATCCTCGATCGGCGGTACCTCGTTCTTTTCCTCTGTGCCAGTCGGCGGGAATTGCTACTTCGAGATTTTAAAGCCGTTACCACAGAGGTTCCCAAACTGTTCGACTTCTTTTTTTTTTAGTATCGCTGCCAAACTTAATTATACATCGAATTTTATTATAGACATATGTACAATGATTCTGTTATTAAGGAAAGATCTTATTTATTATAATCGAACTTTCTCAGATATAGTAATTAATTAATTTAAATTATTTTTCCGTCTTTGTAATTGGAGGCATAACAGATTTTCTTTTATATTTATCTTATGCATTGTCGAAATTATATATCTAATTTTCAACCGGAAAATGTATGTCAAATTTTTTTTCTTTTTACTCGATATTTTTGTGGCATCCAGTTTGGGAACCAGTGCGTTGCTAGGTGAAAGATCACAATGCGAGCGGTCGAGCGAGCGAGCGAGCGAGTAGTCGAGTGACTCAGAGTCCGAGTATCCGTGGCACAGAAACTCGTGACGGCCATTGTGATCACCTTTCTTTCATCACGAGCTTCACAATCTGCTCGTGGAATTCGTAATATCGATCGTGACGTACAAGAGCTTGACGTTACGTTGTTAGAAACAAGACAGTTTCGTCAATACAACTTTGGGATCATGTGGATTCACGCTTGATGTCACTACCAATTCAAGGTATATCGATAGCACGACTATCTCCCGCAGGGATAACTGATCCGCATGGTCATTTGGGCTTAGCAAACCCACGGACCCGAGCTTAATACCCTATATGGATAGTCTCATACATTTACACGCCCTATATACACCCATATACGCACACTACTTGTGAATGATAGCGCAAGAAATGTTTGTGGAAAAAGAAATAGAAGCTAGCTCATAATGAAACTAAGTTAACGTAATATGAAAATAAACAAAAATGTAATAATAAAATTGATATAGATAGAGCAGGATAGCGAAAGCCAAAGCTTATTTTTTATTTACATTCCTTAATTTAAAAGAGCATGAATACCGAGTCTATTTGATCATCTTTGCAATCATTGATATATCTACTTTGGCATTTATAGAATATTATATATATTATATTAAATTATTATTTGAAACAATTTTTTGAATTTATTTGTATTATTTTGTATTATATTATTTCGAATCTTAAAGTTAAGTATTGAAAAAAATATTATGTTTCCGTAAGAAACGAATAAACCAGAGTAACAAATTAAATCTGTATAAAAACCAACAAACAAGATTTACTCCAATTTTTTTAATCTATCTTTCATTAATAATACATCTTCAAATCATTGCAAATACTGATCCGGATTTTTTTTTGACGTTCGATAGGCATTTTTCTCCCGCATCCTCGATACATATCCCCCCAAGTATCTCGACCTAAATAACAATTCTGATCCCGAGAAAAAGGGAGAATGACGGCAGGGGATCTGCTCGAATCCCATCTTCCGTACGAGCGCTCCGATGTTTTTCCCCACGCACGCAGGTTACGTTTGACCCAAATACGGAATTGTGCCTGTCTTCCTGCCGGAAGTTACCGTGTAGCGATATCGCTATCGGGGAGATGTCGTCGTGACGGTATAAAAGACAGGGATATCGATAACTCCGCTGTCGGGCTACTCGCCTGCAAGTAACGTGGCGTGGGTGCCACTTCCATTTTCGCCGGGAGTTAGATCGGCTTTTTCGGTGTGCGTGCATAGACGGATGTCTAGATTGTCTAGAACAACGGTTCCCTGACAGGCTTCATTCCTGTACTACCATTGTACGAAAGGGGCGCGAAGAATGTAAACGTGTGACAGGGAGAGAGATAGGATGCAGCGTTATAGAAGGGGGGATCTTTTTTCCTTGCATATACAAAATTATAATTTATATTTATCGGAAAGCTGACAGTTGAACGTAACAATTATTATTTATGTCGAAAACGGAAATATTGGAATATTCTATTCTTCAAAAAATAATTTCATTATAATCTGTATTATGTAAATAATATATAAAACATTGCAGAGCAAGATAATTCTTAAATTTGCTCTGTTTTTTTTTTATTAGAAAGAATAATCTTATTGATTTTCTATAGAGCTATTAATTTTTTCACAGTGTAGAGCTTCATTACTTCAACGATAAAATATTCATAGCCTTTTTTTGCACGTATAATTTTGAATCTGACAGATTGAATATAAAGCGTTTCGAGAGAATTAGAGCGAATCAAGCCTATAATTTCAAGATTTACTTTGGATCAGGTCTCGCATACTTAGAGTGGATCATACAAATTATGGACTTGATCTTCCGTTTCAAAGTATAAATGCCTCATACAAAAAGTATTACATGAAAACGATGGACCAATAAATCAAATAAACGTTTCGTAAAATATTAGCATGCGTATAACCGAAATATATAGATCGTAAAGATCGTCAGAGATTATTTTGGAATAGAGAGCCGGTACAAATTGATACGTTGTGTTCTCAGATATTAAAAAAAATGAAGTTCTAATGCGAATAAGATGGGAATTTTCGATAGGCTATTTCTATATCGCGAAATTCTACCGCGCGATGATCGCCGTGAAAATATATATTTTTCAAGACGGTCGGTATTGAAGTCCGTGGGCCAACAGCGCGCAATGCAATTTCTCGATGGGAATAACTTCGTTTAATGGAAATATCGTGAGTTTTAAGGCGAATGGCCCAAAAGCTACAAATTGACCGGCGCGTGTTCATCGTAGATAGAAATGGAACCTTGTCCCCCGATGCTCATAAATTTCTTGGCAAAGCGCAGTGATCATTCCGCGTCGAAGTTATTTATCCGAGGAATTTCATCATTATTGAGAAGAAAAGAAAATATGACCGGAGAAAATGATTTAGAACGAACTTTATTACGCTCTCCTTATATAACTTTTTTATTAAACTCTACGCATGCTTGTACTTTTTTTACGACAGTTGAGAATGTACCTACTTTTTTTATTTGACAAAGAGATTGATATTCGACAAAAACATGATAAAAGAGCCAGAGACAGGAAATTAGATCAACGATAATAATCTATGAATACATCAGTAGAAAAGGAATGTATACATAATTTAATTAGTGTCTTATTTATATTATTGAATTTTTTACATTAAATTAGATTGCTATATTTTTATAACTTTTATTTCTGTTTGCTCGACTTTCTTTCGTTGATATTTATTTGTCGGAAGAAGAATAGTATGGAATGTAGTTGCTTCAACACCGCAGACTTGCGCCTCGGAAACATGTAAAAAGCATGTAAACAGGTTCTTCATTGATTTACACGCAATGGGCGTATAATAAAAGCGCGTTAGACGGACATCACCGAGTTCGATACGACTGTTCCCCGAAACGATTCCGTCTAAAAATACACTGACCTCACGTACAAATTGGTTCGATGTGCGAGCTGCGAGAAAGTTTCCGAATAGATATCGCTTTGATCTATTTGTTAATAGGTTCCACTTGCGTGCCGGCCTATTAATCTTCAAGTAGATTATATATTCTTATCCTCTTATTATATCATATCTCTCCTATCGTTCTATCACATTTATGGTATTAAAACAATTATGAAATTTTTAATCATAACAAGCTGTTAATTTGCTTCTATTCAAATAAAACTTTCTTATATTTTTTTTCGAACTTTTATTTTTGGGATATGACGCACAGAAATTTAAAAGTATCATATTGTTATGTATATATGCATCACGTGCATGCGCGTAACTGCCTTCATTAAACGCTCGTAAAGTTTCACTTATTTCGTGGCGCATGTTGCGCAAATCAAAATTAAAGTCTGTCTTTTCAAGTATAAGCAAACGTTACACAACAGTTCACTTTAATATGGTATTCTCGACACCTTATGTTGAGTGCGCGTACTAGGATATTACAAAATCCAAACAAACAGTTAGCTTCTATTTTGACGTTGACACGGGATACGATGTCAAAAGCTGTTCCGTCAAATTGAACGTTATGTAACGGGCCATCGATCACGATTGCGCGAGTAAGTCGTTCTTTTCTCTAAGAACTTCGAGAAAGTTACGTTATATGACCCATTTTTAGAATCTTGTGTTCTATATCTTAAATATTATTTTTTACTATAATGTGTATATATATATATATTATATATTTTATTTTTTTAATATCTACAGCTATTTATTATATTATTTTGTTATTGCAAATATATAAAGTAAGTTTCTTGCATACGTATTATACATTCAGCTTTTTTAAAGAGAGAGAGAGAATCAATATTTTACTCACAAGGGATGACAAAGCATTAAAAAATAAATTAAAAGTATGTGTTGCGAGTTCACAGAAAACTGCTTTGTAATTATGACGCTGCAACGTTTTCATTAAAGTCCAATTTTGGCGCGATAAAAAATCTTTGTTAAAGTTAAACTTATTTGTTCTTTATACTCATTTCTTGTTTGCCGGTTGTTAGCTTCTTATTGTACATAAATTTGTCTGCTGTAGAAAAAAATACATTTTGTTTTCTAGAATTAACTTCACATTTCCTTTTACGACGAACTCCGATCATTTCACGATATCGAGTTATGATAATTGTCGTGAAAAAAAGAAATGTATAAACGTTAAACAGAGTGTTGTGGTAGGAATTCGTGGTATTTGAAGCTCGTATGTACGCCACACTGCAAACATCCATCCAGTAAGAATTTTGGTCCACAATTAACATCCTGCCGACGATGTACTTCGCTCTCTTTTTCTTCTGCAGTTTCTCAAAGCATAAATTATATCGTCGACGATAAAATGAGCGAAGACAGGTTATTGCTGGCGGAATTTCGTGACTGGTGATGTATTACAAATTGAACTATTTATACATCTATTCACACAATTTTATCAATTCAAGTCGTATTTTTACAGCGCGATGATCATTTATTTTAATTTTTAATTTAGATACAATGACAATCACAATTTTAATAACAGTCTGCAGTTAAAAATAGTTTTCAGTTATTGTTCCTAAACTGTGAATCGTCTTATCGAAACGGCTATATCGAAACGTCGACACCTACCCCTTTTTTCCGCAGCTTTTGGAGCTCGGCCAAAAGCTCTCGATATTAGAAACTCTATCATAGTCCTAGTTTCCACAAACGACAAAAAGCGGCCATTTGTCGAATAGAACGCTCTGCCTCCGCTTGCCACCTATCGATTTTATTAGCGTTCAAGAAACTTTTTCAATTATTTCGCGCGCTTGAGACCGAAAGTCACCACACCGTCGTTCGATATATCGCGAAACCATAGAACATGTAATATGTTTCGTATACACTATCGATACAAATGGTTTCCGTAATCTAACTTGTAATTTGATTCGCGACGAATGCCGGATGCACTCGGGTCGTCGACCTGCCGTAGAAATTAAAGGCGAGAAATTATTCATTTGGCTAACGTGGAATCGATAGCACCTCGCTGATCAAACTGAAAACGCCACGATCGCTCAACTGACTCAACATCTATCACGCTTTGTGATATGAGAACAATCAATAATTATCAGACGCGCAATAGAGAAAACAGTGGAACTTTCCCATCGCTTAACATGATAGATTTATAAACACTATACCATTCGATATTATTTGTCGTGCTAATATTTTTTTATGGAAATCTTGAAAGAAAAGATACAAATCTGAAATATGAGGAATAGCTAGTTTTTAATTGCTAAATTAAAGTTAATTAAATAACATTTTTATTTTACACTTTATAAAATTCTAGTTATAAAAAATAATTAAACCTTCTAGTTAATATATACGTTATAAAAAAATTTAAATTTATAGTTAGTGATCTGGTTTCCCTGTTTTTAATTCTTTCTATATAATTTTTCGATGCTTTCGTGATACTTTTTTTTCGCAAATTAAAACGCGTTTTGTTCGGATCGAACAGCCCTGTTTGGAGGTAGTTAGGTAAGATGCCGGTTGTAAAATCTTTCCGCGAAGAATGCCGTGCACCAACATCTCTTGCGAAGGATGAGAAATCGCTCACGAAGAGACCACCAAGCGAGCAAGAGGATCTCTTTCGCGAATTCTCAAGGCGAATATACACAATTCACTCACGATTAAGACCGTGAATGGACTTCCTGATTAAATGTCAATAGCAAATCCGAATTTCTATACAGGTTGAAACAGTATCAAGAACTTAATCAAACAGTGTTACAATCAAGTGGAGTTTCGGAATGTTTGAATTTTTCGAAAGAACAAAATGAGAAACAAAGTTCTCGGTTTAGTCAATTTTTGTTTAATAACGATTTTAATTTGTTTTCAGTGAGATTTTAGATTTTATATTTTTCAAGAGTAATAAATAAAAATTTTATTAAATTGAATTTTAAGAGGAGAGCTAATCATAAAAATGTGAAATATGTAAAATACCTACATCACGGGGAGTAAATATAAATTTCTTAAATTAAAAGATTAAAAAAATATGATTTAAAATTGTACTCTTCCAAAAAATGTTGGATGAGTTTTGATTGATAGATTTCACTACAATTATCTATAAAATTTGTTTTTAGAAATTACCAAAAAATTATCCAATAGCATAATCTAATTATAAATATAAATCATTCCATGTCTCTGATTTAACATTCATGCAAATACTTCAGATTGAAACGTTTATGTGTTCTATTTCGGATATATCATGCTTAATATTTATCGAAAACGAAAGTCAAGTATATTTTGAACTTTCATTTTTTTTTAACACGGGTGATTATTTTTACAGAAACATATGTTCATTTCTTGGACGCTTTGAATGTTTCACTCGGAATCATCATCAAAAGTGAACCGTGCAGATTCGCCTTTACCTCATCTTCCATCTCTCGCACTTTCCATCCATCTTCTCTCGCGATATCTCGAACGCGGATCCTGCGATCCGTGAGAAAGTCAAACAAGAGCGAATGCCAAGACCTATTCCGATCCGAACAGGGCTTGAAGATCGATCGTGACCTTCGGCTTTCTTGCTAGAGAAAAGTAATCCGACGAGTATACATATACCGTTACGTAAGTCAACTTTTATTCCGTTTTACGTCATACTCGCATTGAATCTGGCATTCGCGAATGTTTTTCCGAGATGGACCCGCGGTAAAACCTGCGAATGGATTTTTGACATCTTGCATGACGGTTTATTACGAGATATTGCATATTTTTTATATTGAGTCCATGAAGTTTATTTTTTGTTGCATTCTCATATGAATAATAGAATTATGGAAATAAAACAATACTATAATGGTTAATTTTAATAACAGAGTGGTGACTTACGAAGAGAGGTATTACACATCTTCACAATCACGTGATGATTATAAATATTGAGATTTTACAATTGTATATTCATGATTGCTATATCCTTATAAAATTGATCGAACTGTCGTCGTTGCCATTAAATATAATTTATAATGTATTCATTGAGGCACATCACTATTATCTTTAATTTTATTATTTCATTATTATATGATGTTTTATATTTTATTCTTTAATATTTATGAATTTTAAGCACATTGTAAATTAATTGGCAAAGTAATTAATAAGGTCATTAAATATCAGAATATTCCGAAATAAAAATGTACGAGACAAATTTTACAAATTAAATAAATTTTTGATTATACAAAATTAATAAATAAAATAATAAACTTATAATTACAGTCAAAACAATTATGATTTAATATAATTAATATTGCAACGTAAAATTTAAAAAATTATAATTGTGATTCTTTATTAATTGTAAGATACAATTAACAATTTTTCGAATATTATTTAAAATTGAATATTATAATCAAGAAAAATTAAACAGAGAGTATCTAAATTCGAAATATTTCTCCAGTTAAAATTTCCAAGATATTTTCTCACAAAATGTACGCTATCTATATTTTTTCCAAACTTATATCGACAATATTACCCAATGTGTTTCCCTTGAAAACACAAGAAGAATTTACAAAGTACACATTATTTATGATCACTTGCGTTTTATCACATTTTTATCTAAAATACCAAAAGAGAGAATATTTGAAAGAACATATTTGATAGCCGTCATTGGTATGAGCGACGAGATTTGCGCAAAAAACATGCAAAAGCGAACGAAAGTTTTCAATAGACGCTCACTTTTCCCAACGGGTTGGCCGCTTCGGTCGGTCGCCGCTTCGAGCTGCAGTTAATGGAAATCGCTTTTAACGATAAACGTTCATTATAATGGCCATCTCGCCTCTCGTCTCCTCGTCCTCCATCGAGGCTAAAAGTCGAGGGGAAAGTGAAAACTGGGGGACCGGTCGCGCGCGTTGGCAAAAAACAAAAGGAATGTTCCGTCTCCCGGCAAACAGCGCGAGTTCGATTGTCGGCGTAAGAGGACGGAAAGCTAATTAATGCGCTCGAGCTCTTGGTATCTCGCGAGCGATATTAAGCGCGTTATAGAGCAGCCGCGCGTTAAAGCAGTTTGCTTCGTTAGCATAGTCAAGTTGATAACTGATCCATTAATTGTAATCGCGGATTATAATGTCAGTGATAATAAACGCGATAATAAAACGATAATCACGTGTTATATGCCAGTTGCGTAACGAACGTAATATGGCGGATACGAACGCCGATTAAGTACGCCGCTGATTCGCCTTTAGCGCGAAGATATTTTAACAATAGACATTAATTAACTTAGATACGTGTTGCGACGTAAAGTAATCATAAAACCCGATCGCGATCTTTTGCAATATTTTACATCATCGCATTTTATTATCCAGATTATCCTCTCATCGTCACATAACGATATCCGCGGAATCACGTTACTAATACTTTTGCTACTCGAAAATGCACCGGTATATCGAGGCGCCGCAGCACGCATTATTCGATGTCTTTTATTCTCGGACCAAGATTGACAACTCGAACGAAAACGACGAGCGACGGAAACGAAACAATAGATCAGAAATGCGGTAAAAGCTCGTATATACGCGACGCGAAATCGCGTCGGTCTCCCTCTTCCACTTTACAAGATGAACGATATTGAAGAACTGCCAAACGCGAACGGGAACGCGGCACTCATTCGGACAGATCGCATTATTCTCAGCTTGGCGGCGACGGCGATGATCTTGCCGCTGGAATTTGTCTTACTTTCTCCTGAGGTCTCTCGCAATTATCGAGGAATCCACCAGCTTGCGCTTTTACGAACCTGTCGAATATTTTATTCGCGTATCTCAAAGGAGCGACTTGAGTAATTTTGAGCTAATCTTTTTAACGTCTAACATTAAGTGTTCGAGATAGCTGTACTGCAAATTATAATTCTAAAATGAAATTATTGATGTATAGGTATCTGTTTTAGACAATATAAAAGTTTAAATATTATACAGGGAGTCTGATAATAGAGATAAAGCGAGTTAAGTTGAATTGAAAAATTCTCTAACTTTTTGCGATTTCTCAAGAATTAATGAGATATTAATTAAGATCGCATGCGTTTGCGCGATTGAATTGAATATTTTATAAGTTATTAATTATGAATACTTTACAAACTAAGAGATCTATATCTTGCAATATACTGTACAGAATGACTACTTTCAACGCCTTACATTGCAGTTAACTTCGACATAAATGATATTTCTCGTCATTTCGCAGACCATATGAACATTTTGCATGACTTATGGCCGGGATTCATCAAGTTCCCTCAAGCAGATAACGGCCGTTTCATCAACGTCCGTTAGCACTGACGATTGTTGGAATCGCGTGATGGTTTTAACGAGGCACTAAAAATCGAATGCAAGCATCGTTAACGGGAATTTGAGGAAGATTAATGAAATCCGCTATTGGCCCAAATTTTTATTCTTGGATAGAAATCTCTCACGTCTCACGCGGCAATCTGAACTCGATTCTTAACACAATTTTCTAATTTTTAAATAAATATTACGCTTTTATTTATTTAAGTTGACCAAACAATTTTTCAGTAGAGATCGTATCGTGCGAAATAAAATAGATAGAAATATAGATATAACTTTCCATTACTTGAGCAATCTTCTGCAAGCTTAACTGTAACTTTCGGTAATTAAACGTAAGATTAATCTTTATTATCTTCATTAACAAAGAGGTAGAATCTGATTACATTAGGGATGAGCTTCGGCTCTTATCGGTAATGCAATTTTGTAGAATGCCTAATTTAGATATTAAAGTTACATGGAGAGTAATCTCTCTCTCAAGCAGACAACTGCATTTTGTCTAAATACCCGCTAAACGCTGAGCGCAATTAACAGTTTATATCCGAAGATTTAATCGCGTGGTCGAGAATACTATACGCTTAAATGCAATTTTAGACTCAAACAATGGTCGGTCGGTCAAGCCGGCCACTTAAAATCCGTATTTAAATATGCACTTTGCTCATCTTCCAGGCTAACGCATTCGAGCGACGAGCGACATCGCATCGTCATTTGTTCAGCCATCGAACGGGACTAATCTCTCTAAACGCGGCGATAAAGATGATGGTATTGACGCCTACATCAGTCGTCGTTGATGATTCACGTCGTCGTCGTCGTCGTCGTCGTTGTCGCGAAATGCAGCGGTATCGCGCGCGCGAACAGGTGCGCGGCATCGTATGATCGATACACTGCAATATGCACAGGAGAATTCTCTCGTAAAGATTTATTACACTACCGTGAGATCGGACGACATGATTGCCATAATTCCGAGAAATGCATTTTCAATCAGCCGGCCGATGGCATTTCCGCGTTGCAAGACTCATTTAATATTGCTTCATCCATTATTGTTTCATCCGTACATGTGACAGGAATACGGATTACAATTTGAAAGGAGCGTAATATAAATCGAATAAATCAAGTAAATGGTTTGCTCAGATGTAAATTTTAATGGGCAAGTGAAAAAACGGTAAATAATGAAGCATCGGGAAGAGACTTCTATTGTATTAAATTTTTCTGTAAAATTTAATTAACTACAAGCCGTGTCTATAATATTATACATAATTTATAATTTAATTTTTAATATTAAGTTTTGTTACATAACAAGAATCAAATTACGTTCTCGTAAGTTAAATGAAAATTTTCAATATCGGGAAGAATTTTATTTCTTAAATATTTTAGTTATCTGTGTCTCAAATGAAGAAATTAATCCTTTAGATAAATATATCAAAATATTTTCAGCCAAGTGCAAGACAATTTTTCTCACTTTTCGATTTACATTGTTATCGTGGCAGTAAAAAACTTGTAGCCGGAAGCCGGGAGAGCTTCTCAAGTGTATCTCTATAGCTTTATGGATTATCCTCGTAGAAAGTCGCTAGACCGGCGCGGCGGCTGCGAACTTTTCATTCATAAATTTATTACGCCGCCGTCTCATCTTCCAACGCGCGATGCAAAATAAACTCGTTACGCGACGCTAAGCAAAATGTATTTGCGTAAAAATACTTCCACGCATTTGTGTGCAAATGCATTCAAGCGTTGCATTAACATCACCTGACGAGTTTGCCATTGGCTTTTCTATTGTATTATCTGCTAAGGACGACGAAGCTAAGAACGTCGAAGCGTTATTTGACATAAGAATGGCTTTGATTTTTGACAGGTACATTTGGTCACTCATTCCGTTCTTACGGAAGACACGAAATTAATCTCATTAAGTAATTCTTTAATTTTCGTATTATGCTGCGGAGAAGCGATATGAGAAATCCGATTATCATTTTAAATCTAAAAAAATTGAATTGCTACATTTGTCATTTCATTATACTGTAAGTATTTTAACTTTCAGATAAGTTGAATAATGCATACCACAGATGCATGATCCGGAAGCTGCCGCATGTTTCTTTTTAACTAGAAACAATTTCAATATTAAGTAAAAATTCTCGAGCGAAATTTCGATTAAATGTTATTTTTTTCCTGCAATCTCTGATGTACTTTTATTATAAAGTGGTTGGTAAACTAACATTTAAATTATACAATTGAACTAACGTGTGCTCATAAAATTAATTGACAGTTTGCTTCGATTGATTACTCGTAGACGATTGAGGACTTCATGTTGGAAACCTCGATTGTATTTATTTTTGTCTTTTGTAATCATTAACTCCACGCTATTCATTCACGACTGATCTTCGTCGGGAAACCGTTATCTCGTTTGTCAAATCTTTTATTTGCGCGATTGTAAATCATGTCTCGTCAAATGATCGTGCGAGGTGCACCTTGTTCGCGTGGCTCCTATGTCGAAACGAAAACTCGCGCGCGCTTGATTCTAATTCAGGCGAGCATTAATCATTGGGACACTATCATGCTCACCTCTGTTACGTCGCTCCTGGCATCGAGATACAGTGGTGCAACAGTAATATCTCTGCGTGCAATTACGCCGCCGCGCCGTCTTGCTCTCGATGCCCATCACCTTTTCTCATGCCGATTGGATAAGGCCTCGTCGCCATATGTATGTATCTCGTCTTCAGTATGATGAACATTCCTGATGACATATAATAAGAAACAATTAACAATTTTACAAAAGCGGCTTGCATCGAAGAGTTTAAAATCTTATTTCGTTCGATTTTTAATTTTTTATGTAAGTTGGCAATTTTAATTATAATAATTTCCAATTTGCTGCTAAATAGTGTCTCATTATCGTAATTACAATATGAGAAGTCAAATATTTTATAATTATTGTGTAAAGATACTGCTTAAACATGAATTCGATTTACCTTGCAATTTCTGGTTTTGTTTTCTTATATATGATTATAATCCTTATTTCTTTGAAGTTTATTAAAAGTTAAATATACGTGAATATATTTAAATATAAAATATATTGAGTATAAAAAAATAATATATATTTTTAGCTTTGCGTGAAATTTTTTAGCTAAACGAAGTTGGAACCTGCAGAATTGCTACTCGTATATTTATCTTTATTTAACATTAAATTACGTGACGTTTTTTATTTCGAATTTTCCTCATGCATGAAGATTGCACGTGACGTGTCGATATCAGGCGAGAGTTTCATGCATAACGCGAGACGCGGGCTGAAAATACAGCGCAAAAGGTGCAAAGCAAGAGTTTCGAGCCTGCAACGCATTCATCTATTTCCACTGCATGTAATTCGATGCAGGCCTTTCGCTCTTTCTGTCTCTCTCCTTTCTCCTCGATAATTCTAACATTTGCATTTGCCGCCCGCTTGTTCCTTCTTCCTCTTTCTCAACTATTTGTACCGTCTCTCATAAGGAACCGTGGAACTCAATGCGTAATTGAGCTGCAGAGTTTTCACTTTCACACGATTTCTAGCCGAAGTTCAACGAGCGTCATCCTCGCGTTGCATTCAAGGTGCATCTACCGCTTGTACCGCGGATCGCAGACGCAATTGCGGGACGACACACTTCCGGTCGCCTACTACTGCGGATTACAGGCCACGGGCTCTGTAGACTACAGACTGCGCTATCTTCTCTCGCGGAGAAGTTGGTTGAACTCCAATTTTCTGCATTCAACATCCCGCGTTGCGTCTGCGATATCAATATTAAGATGACGGGCAGGAATGTGACAAACAAATTTCGCCAACGTCCAGACGGTTTGCGCTTGAACGTTGATCGATATATAACTTGTTAGCGCATTTGGATGATTAATATCTTCGATTGACGTCATATATGATATATTATCATATATTCCATTTCCGGTCGCCTGATTTTTAGTCGTTTTATTTTCTCTTATCGTTACCAGTTATTTTTCTTCATAAGTTTTATTACGATTTAATGGCATGATATATAAAATGATTTAAAAAATCATCTCCAAATTATCATCTCCAGCAGACTTTAACTGGACTTTGCTTTAAAAGAAATCTAATCTAAAGTTTAATCACCAAAATATTTAATATTGAAAGTTAGGACAAAGAGATGGCTGAATAAATATTAAGTAAAATGATTGAATACTTTATTGAAAAAAAAAATGCTATGTCTATTTCGTCACAACTAAAAAGATATCCACGCTTTCCGGCGCTGAAGAGATGAATATTACGAAAAGTAATTTTAAATATACAATATTTTTTCGTTTTTTCACGTGCCTTTGTTACTTTAACTTAATAACTTTAATTATCCCAGAAAATTATAGCGTCTTTTTTTAAAAGGCACGTTTCTTTTATATATAGGTATCACACTTTGCATGCGAATTTAATAAATTGCTTTTACTTTGATCATGAAAGTAACGAAATTAATTAGTATTCAATTGATTAATACGAAGCTGCGCGTCGCGACGTCGCGGTCGTTCTCGGCTTCTTGCGTCGTCGTTAGATGTATCCATGATTAGCGAGACATCGCCGTCGTCGTCGTCGGCCAGCGTCTATTTTCGCATGCTTCACCGGTCGAGAGAGAGAGAGAGAGAGAGAGAGAGAGAGAGAGAGAGAGAGAGAGAGAGATACTATAGGCTAGATCCAATTACCGGTTGCCGTGGAATATATCGTCTCGCACGTGGCTACGTTTATCATGCACGGGCACGCGTGCAAGACATACGCGCTCACGTGGCGAAATGCTTCCTATTAAACAATTAATTTTTTAATGGAATTATTTAATTAATGGAATACGCCCGTTAAACTAATCACAAGTCACGTAAACGTTGAATATGTTGTCTATTAAAAGCTGTTCGCGGAAAAGAGTCGATAAAATCATCTGAACATTTATTACGGAGTTATTAAGGAAATATGAAAATATAAAATCTCCAATTATATACAGACTTTTTCTTAAAATATTAGTTTAAAAATATATTTGTTGATACTTATACATTTAGAAAATATTTATCAGAAATAATTACTGAATTAAGTAAAATGTTATCAATTCAACGCGCTTGTATGTGGGTAATTCTAATACGCCTTATATTTATGTAGTTTAGGAACAATGAATTAATTCTTTAATTATGCAACTGTCATTGCTTTTTTCGTAAGTCATAATCACGAAGATTAGATTTCTGTCTCTTTATAAATGAACTTCTTTAATTAAATTAGATCCCACAATCAGGTGAATCCCAGTAAAATATTATCTTGAATCACTTGTATGGAAAATATAAATCCAATTCCTATCGACGCGCGATCGGCATTTAGTAAGATTATTTTGCTAGCCACTTTCGAATTAAATTACTTGTTTAATGTAACTTATCTTATTTCATTTTATTTCTGCGTGCAATCGATCCGGAAGAAAGCAGTAATGTTTCCTCGTGATCGATTTGCGTTTTATTGCCGATTGACCGGGACGCCATTTGTATGCGGCGTAGCGGAAGGAATATGTTTTTGCTATACACGCACACTCGCTCATATTTCGCACGCGAGCACTTTTTTGCCTGCTCAAAGCGAAAGCGCGAACGATATTTATCGTAGCTCGCGAGAGATCTGACGAGATCCCACCTTTTTATTCTTCTCTCTTATTCCACACGCACTTTGCGTTTCTGTTTTATTTCTCTCACCTCACTCGTGAATTTGCAAGCATCGGCGATGTCCATTATCTGCTTCTGCGAGGGAATACTCAACGGAAATAGACGACCGCGGAATTCGCACGTACGTGTTAAAACGCGAAAATAGTATCTGACATTTCGGGCAATAGCCGTGTCAGCAGTTTCGCCCGGTTGTTTTCTTTTTTTTCTGTTGCGCTTCGATTTAGCGGAATCAACGTATATAGATGTTGCACGATGTTACATACTTACGTCCACACTGTGTATTTAATGATGATGAAACGATTATCTGACTCAAGAATTCAACTAAAAAATTTTGTTTAATTTGTAATCTTTCTATGGACAAAAATTTGTTGCTTGAAAAAAAAACTTGCTCGTAGAAATAAATATCTTTACTTATTTTTCATTTAATTCGCTCATTGTGGTTCGATTGCTCGTGCAATTTTGTCTTTAACGTTAAAAAGCAACCGTGTGCTCGCATTAAGAGTTATTTAACGGTATACATTGTCCAGTTAAAAGCCAGGCTCTATTCTAGAAGAAAGCTATTTGGACATTCTAGCGCAGCCTATACAAATAGTACCACGCAGTCTAAACGCTCGTCAAGAGCCGCGATAAACATAGACTTGCGTGCCTGCGAACTAATTAAGCCGGCTTCTCTCGTTGACCGCAAATAAAATAAATGGAAGCCCAACAGGGCTGTGACCTGCGATATATTTTCGCGAACGCCTCTGATAGAATAGTAAATATTTTTCCAAAAACATCATTTCAATTAATGCTCATCAATTTTAAAACTCTCTCTGCATTATTACTGTTAGACACGTTATTTATATTAAAATTAAATTGTACACAAATTTAAAGCGTGTAACTTAAATCTAAAATAAATGGAAATTCGTAGAAACAGTAGATATTTTTATCTATTTAGTAATGGAATTAAGTCTTTTTATAACAAAATATTTTCTCGCGATATTAACCAAAGTGCATTTACGTCAATTTTTGCGCGAACTTATTCCTCGAAGTGCGGAACACTAATTCCTACGTCGACTATTGATAGCGATTAGATTATTGTCGCGTTATCGAATATACATCATCTTCATGAATGGAGAAATAATATTCTTGCCGCACTTCTCGAGTATCCGCAGTTCTCAGCAGAGCTCTGGACTGTATTGTTCATTTTAGTAGTTCTCTATACTAGTCGTGCCATTTATAAAAACGCGGCAGACAAATGGTAGCGGTAATGGCAGACAAAAAGCATTGTGTGAACAACGCGTGCAGTTCTTAATAAGAATCTCACGAAGTACACCTTGATAAATATCTTTCGCTTTTCATGATAATTTAGTGAAAAATGCATGCTGTGAGATACACATCTTATATAACTCTATTAATTAAAATTGATTTCCAATTTCTTCGAGCGAATAACATTTTATTTAATTATAAGATATAAGTATATATATTTTATAGTTTGATTATAGTTTGAACAAGATATAGGTTACATACTTTTTTACTTTTCATATAGATATTATAAATTTATATTTACTTTTAATCTGAAACTAGATCTTTGTCTTCTTTTTGTGTACTAAACTATGCATTTTTTCTCATTAATATAGTTTTTTTATAAACAACTACATTTCGTTGAAGAAAATTGATTTCTTATTTCCATTTTTCAAAGTGCGTACCTAAAAATCAGATCGCAGATCGCAATTCGAGTTGGTTGCTGCTTCGATTTCGCGATTCCGAAAAAATTCCGCAAGCTAAGAAATATAAGATCTTCGATTTGTCTTGCAAATCATTTCCGGTCGTGACCGACGATTCCCACAACAGTTCTTATCGGATGCCGCGATTTAGCGGCGAGAGGTCTACCACGAATGGCAGGGTTAAAACGGGACTACAAAAAAAATAATAGGAAATGAGAAAAGAGAGTCGCGCGATTACACGCATCGATGCTTTCCTCGTCCGCCTTTCTCTTTCTCCTTTTTCCATTCCTTTCTTCTCGTTGTGTTATTCATTGTTCCTCGGAGCGAACCCGTTGCGCCGTCACCCTATATGTCACTTCTGCGTGCCTCTCCTCGTTCAGGCCTATCCTCGTGGTCGTATATATATACGCTCGACAAATTAAACTTTAACTTACCCCGAAGTACTTCCCGCTCGCGTGAGACGCATCACGCACACATATATATACACACACATACACCCTCGATTTAGTCGCGTAATAACCAAAGTTTCTCTCCGTTGTCGAAGAATTCGGCACTCTCGAAGCAGGGACCGATGAGAGATGCCACAATCTTGCGATACTACTTATTGTTAGAGTTTTAGAATACTAATGAGATGAAAGATATGCATGTGTATGAGCTACATCATTGAAATGTAAATTAGGAACGACTGTTAATAACCTATCTGAAATGTTTTATCAAATATTTTTCTGAAAAATCTTTATGCTGTTAAAGTTAAATTAATATATAAATAATGTGAAATAAAACAAATATATCAATTTTTTAAATTTAATTAATATGATATTTAAACATAGATACTCATTTTATAAATGCATATTTGCATTTAAGGATCTATTCATTTTAATCTATGCAATTAAAGATTGGTACGCCAAAAGAATTAATAGAACAAATATAATAAAAAAATTAGATATTTATTAAAAGGATATAAAAGTGGATGGAATTGATTACTATTTAGAGAGAGAGAGAGATGTAATAATATTTATATAGCATCTGATATTTGAATTAAATTAATATTTTTTTTATAGGATAATAATGACAAAAGTTATTAAATTATTATTGCGCTGACAACATCTTGAAATTATAAGAGCGCGTTTCTTTGCAATACTTCTCCAAGGGAATACGAATTATTATTACATTAGCATTACAATTATAATTTTGCATCGCGAGGTTGCACGTCGAAAATTAGTTTTATATTGTCTTGTCGACACTGTTTCATGTTATGTATTCGCCATCCACATTCTGTTGCTTTCTTCCTCTATTATTTTATTTCTCCTTTTGCGTATCTATCACGGTGAGGTGTCGAGAGTGGCTACGTGCATGATCGAAATTAGTATTCCCTTCGAGGATCTCGTAGGCAGATATTTTACCTCGATGTGCTCTAGGCCTCGTTCTTACTCGTCTTATCATACTCAAAATGCAATTTCAAGCAGTCTCGACCGCATTTTCTGTCTTCTCGTCCTAACTTATCATCCCGTGAATGTGTAATGATAATTTAATGGATTGCTGAAAGGAAGTGCTGAGCTCTTTATCAGATATTAAAGAGATGTGTTGAGATTATACTGCAGAAGCGTGTTTTTTTTAACAAGAGAACAAATGTAAAGATAATATATGTCTTTAATAATTATTGATTAAATTTGTATATTATCATAAATTTGAGAATAGTAGACTTAGAATTTTATTTTATTTTATTTATTTCTTGAACATAAAAATAAGAGCTGCGTTTAAAAATTGTTTGCTATTGATATGCTTGCAGTTCTACGATTTTTTTACACCGCGACACGTGCCCTCGATAATTTGATAGAATTCTTAGGGATATTTAGTCGGTTAAACCACAGTTTACATCTATCGATCGGAAGCGATTTAAAAGAAAAATGCACGAATTATTTTTGTCATTTTTAAAAATTTAAAATAATTTAATGGCCCCTATATAATCCTACTACAGGGTTGGCTAAAATTGCTGCAACTTTGAAGTAACGTCCAGTAACGTCTGACAGTTTTCCGATGAAGTCAATACGAACGCGTTAGCGATCGTATACTGCCAAATTA
The DNA here is from genome assembly GCA_030770255.1 of Temnothorax ravouxi. Lineage (NCBI taxonomy): Eukaryota > Metazoa > Arthropoda > Insecta > Hymenoptera > Formicidae > Temnothorax > Temnothorax ravouxi. Next base: position 88,894 of record JASTWP010000791.1, read on the forward strand.
TTCCGGTGATAAAAATAGGAGACATATTACACCTAATTGCAATTATACGCTTTCTCCGTGTACAATTCTTTTTATTTAACAACGAGGCTTTCATATATATGCACTTCCAGGAGCAAAGGACTTTTCTCATGTTAATAATGTACGCTATTTAATTAAATATTTGTTATGCACTTTGCCATTTTCATTCGTTGCATTTCCATTATTTCTAGCTGCGGGACTTAACACCCGTGCGAGAACCATGTCTTATGTAATATGGCAGAGAAGCCCTGCTCGGCAACCAATAGAATGAAAGCCATCACTCGTCCATGTTTACACGACGTCAATTTTTGCCGGAGTATTTTATTTGCTTTATAATCGTATTAAAATATATGTCCGAACAAACCACGTCACATTGCGAAAACATAAATTCCATTCTGCATGGGACGTTTATATAGGAAATCGTTAGGAGATGCTACGAAATCCGGAAGTAAAAATTAAAAAACGAGCAATCCTATAATTGGTTCGGCTTTTGTCGGACTTAAATTCTGCCGTCATAAGTCATCGTCGATTCATTAGTCGTTTTTTATTGAGTCAATGTTACACACCACTGCATTCTTTAATTCGCAGAAAGTATAGAGGAAAGTCCCCTATTATGAGATAGCAAACCTAATATGAGATGGCGGGGTTTTTTCATGGTGGGATCAACAGATGGGGCCTATATATAGGGACTTTTAACAACATATCTCATATTAGGATCCTATCTCAGAATAGGAAACTTTCCTCTATTAATTGTTGTGAAAAGATTTTAGTCTTTCAAATTTTCTTATAAAGAAGAATAAATTGTACCTAAAACTAAATTGGATAAAATCTGTACTTCTTTTTCATACTGTATCGTCAACTTTTGAACGCTGACCATTATCTCGTTTACCAAAAATATTTCTTGTTAATATTTAGAAACTCTCGTTTCTCCTATCTTAATGTACTCGCTCTTGTTCGCCTCTCTCATCTCTATTTTCGGGAGTATCGTTGAAAATAGGCGAGAGACAAGCGAGGGATCCCCCGTCGATCTTGCCGATCTCCTCACGCACTCAGGCACTCACCGATTCCGTCCGGCCGATCCGGCAAAAAGTGCAGTGACCGTTATTTACGGTTATCCTCACTCCGAGCAAGTAGGTTGGTCGTGCGCGTAAAGCGCGCACGCGATATGCCGCACGCGCGCTTCGCGAAAGACGAGAGGATCGGCCCCGTCGACTTTTTGCGCCGTGAAATCGATTTTCCGTATCCCTCCGTCGCGAAAGAGAGCCGTGTGAAATCACTACCGCGTGAGAATCGTCATGCTGCACGTAACGGGCTGCCGATCCGAAGCGAAATGTAGGCCAGAATTGATTACTTTAAGCAAATTCGAGAGGCACGATTGTTTGACTGGAAATGAAATTGAATGGGCGTGACGTTTGACAAATTCATACAATTAAAAACACAGAAGATATACGTACATTATAATGAAATAAACATTTTATAGGACGCTTTATGAGACGAAGAGTTTCGAAGAGAAATTATATAGATATTTTGTGTTTTGTCTTTTTTAAATGTGAGGAGTTTGTCATACGAATTTAATGGGAAATTTATTTTAAACCTTTCGCTATATTTTTCCTTAATTTGAAAACTGAAATCTCCTTACTTTTTAAAATAAAACATATGTATTTTACGCATTTCTGAGTACGAGCGAGGAGCGCTTGTTTAATTTTATTCGATGATTTTCTTTATGGAGAGATGAGATGGACCTCGACGTAAGTTTCACCATACTTAACTATAATATACATCATCTACGACGAATCTTCATCGCGACTTCCTGATGACGTCGCTCTCTGTATATACTTGCAATGGGCAAACTAGATCTAATGGCCTGTAGGGACGGTTCTGCGCGGCATTGTAATCCGTATAACGCAATCAGCGGATGGCGTTCCAACGGATTGTTGCGTGTGAAACGAATCGGCAAATATCATGCCGGAGCAAAGTTTCAGATCGAAAGTCGCGAGATGGAAAATCGGAAACGGAGAAATTTCAACGGTATGTTTTGTTTCGTGGCGTTGAGTCGCCACGCGCGGATCTGGAAAATCGCGCGAATCAGGAAAATCGGAAATCGCAATCGGAGAAATATCAATCGGGAAAGGAGACAGGAAAAAAATCGTTTCACCGTCGCGAAATGAAATTGCGCGCGAAGTTCCGTGATTTGTCGTCGTGACGCGTAATTTTTGATCGATGAACGAATCCGTTTCGGAATAACGCGAGCCACCGCGCCGCGTAGGGGTTATTGCAGTTTGAAGAAAAAGTAACTACCATCGCGACGAAATTATTCCTCCGGGTGCGGGGGGGGACAGCTTTAATCGCGCTGACATGACGGCAGCAATCGCGGTAGCGATCATTTGCGTAAATCCGACGGGAGATATCGGATTGTACGCGCCGGATGCGAGCAAAATGCCACGCGCCCGCATAAATATCGGTGGTGGGCCGCCGTTATTATTTAATAAGCGTCAAGGCTGAAATGCCGACGTATAAGTGCGCGACATTGCAGATGCTTCAAGTCAAACACTGTCCCTATGATTCACCCACGTTTCGCTGCCGTTTAAGACTCGCTTTACGGTTCCCCTGCGTTCCGCTTGGAGAACATATGATATTCTTTCTCTCGCACGCGACCCGCCGCGTCGCTTTCCTAAGGTCACTGCGACGTGACGTCTCAACAACGGCCGACTGCGTCTTGCCAGAAATTTATGTTCTGCATTAAATTAGTGTTTCAGGTGGAATCCTTTTAATTATTAATTTTCAACATCTCGAATTCTCTTGTTTTCGACAAAGGTCTAATAAAGAGACTACTATTTTTTAATTTTACTCTAATTGTGATCGTTTTTTTTTATATTTATTTGTACTTTTTAGATTTTATTCGCACTTATTTAATTTTTAAAGAGAAATAAAGTAAATTAAATTTGTTGAATTTAAACTTGTAGAGATATCGCACTCTCTCAGGTGCTGTCGTAACTGTTTCATTTTTATTCGCCATTTGACACATGAGAAGACGCGTTTATACGATAATTTGTCGTTTCGTGAAGCGCGTGCTTGCCTGTATCGCGCGTCGTTTAATAATATTCCCTCTTTGCTGTCAAACGTTTTCATATTATACCATCTGATATTCAGTCTCCAATAACCCGTTGACGTTTGTAAAGTTCTCCGGCAGGATTGGATAATTTCATGGTGGCGTAATCAGACAGGATCGTTCGATCGTGATTAAGTCTTGATACACGGTGGCGTATATGAGCACGATGTATGCATGATCCGCGTACACGTGTGCTCCGGGAAAACGCGTCACTGAGTTTGTTTACATGTTCTACAAATCGTGTTACTCCGCGTGCGGCAGCAATTAATAGACATCCATCCTGTCGCTTAACGTGAATTACCCCCACGTGCGACCCGAAGAGCCTTCCTGAAACGTGCACAGATTCGTGCATATGTACTTGTTGATTTTCAGCAGATCCAGATAGTTTGTACTTGGGAACTGTGCAGAGGAGATGAAACCTGAAGGTATTATGATATTATCAACACAATTGATCGTGCGCCCTGACTTAGAGTTTGTCTGCGTACTAAGAAGAAATCTTTGTTGCTACTTTAGTTTTAATTGTTGTCGATAATGAACGGCTACTAAATAAAGGATAGGATTTTGTAACAATTAAGAAATTAAATATCAAAATTATTTGTTTTTTTTTTATCTTTGTCGACGCAAATAATTCCCTGGTGTTTATGTAAGAGCGGAAAAAGTAACGAAAATTGTAGCAATTTTTAGAAATAAAAGCTTAAATGAGTTAAGAGGTTTCAATACGAATTATGTCATCACTCTCGATACCTTTTCTGGATCAATCTTTCTCATACTCTTTCGCACTTTCCGACACGTGAACATATCTATTTGGAACCAGGACAATCAATATCACTTTGCGACTTGAAGGTAGAAGGACAAATGTCATATGTCCATGCATGTACGTGATATTAATCAGTCCTTCTGTGGGCTTTAGGAAACTATTTTGTTTGACGTACTTGTCATCATATACGTGTCAAAGAGTTTTTGTTAGGGAATGATATCGTTTTAATTACGTTTTAAAATGAGTCAAATTAATCTCAGGCAAGCAAATGAGCTCTGCTTTTAGTTGAATATATATTGTGTCATATAACTCCGTTAAGCAACGCGTATCACGCAACGATGATTAATACGATGTCCGAGATAATTAACGTCTAGTGTGCAGTTACGATAGCGCGATATTCCTGACAGGCGCGTCTAATCAACGCTCATAAAATAAACCGCAAGGGGAAACCCTTGTATGTAGGTCCACCGTGCTGGAGCTCGGGCCATCGAACCTTTCTCCGCTGCATTGCGGGCGAATTCGTGTATCAAACACGAAAAAGAAATTGTGTTGAACTTTCGTTAATTTTCCCCCGTTATTCCGTGTCAGTTTAATCTTTTAACAATCTGCTTTATAGTTCCAAAATGCGAACGCAGAAGAAACGGAATGAGTAATCACAGAACAGCTTTTTTAATACACTAATATATTTACGCACATAAAACGAGTACAAATAAGATGTACCTATACATGAATTATTAGCGATCGATTTTACATTTTAATTGCTTTCGTGTGTCGTATATAATGCTCCGGTCTTACACGTGGAACTAATGTCCACGTTAATTGTTTCATAACGTTGCAGGATCAATTGCACTCGCCAAGTACCGTTGATCCTATTAAATTGAGTATCGAAACAAATAGGTGCACATTACAGATTAACGCACGTTTGCCATTACACCGACAAAACCTGTGTACCATTAAAGTAACGTAGTTTACGCGCGGCAATGTTTCTCTCATTAAAATAAATAGTGTAATTAAAATAATGCAATTAAAATTATCTCCTGATTGTAATACAGATGAGGCAGGATGTGGCAGCTAAGACACGTACGGAGTTGTGATTTTTCTAGTGTCGTAAATATTTATACGAATAAAACTTCCGTAAGTGAGTCATGGCGGTGCTGTTATTGCGGAAGCGTAATAACGTGCAACTTTTGTAAAAGGAAACACCGCCAAGTTGCCCAACAGAACGGATCTTCTTGCGCCTCATTGTCACTCTGATACCTGTAACGCATGATTGCGTAATAATGATTCATTCGATGACACCACCCGGTGTCCTCGAAATAAACCCCCCCTCGTGAAGAACCATCATTTGCGTTATGGTAAACTGCACACTTGTCGTGCGGTTGCGAAATGTACCGTTCTTTTAAGCCGGACGAGAGATTTGTCGCTCCGTCAGTCAGCGTCTGATAACGTAATGATGCTTCCGTTGTCACTTTAAATGTATTCAACGAGGACTTGTTCTGTCTTGAAAGATTTCCTCGCAAATTTCATAAGCATTTATTTCCTATAAATCTTGACTAAAACAGCCTATTTTATTTTTAACTGCATAAAAAATGTTATAATTATATATATAATAATATATTAATATAATTAATCGCGTTATAAGATTATCGAAGTATAAAATGTTACGTATGTACATAATGCAATATGACAACTTTCGTATCTTTCTTATTCACTCTCTTCACTTTAAATGACTGTTCTAGACGCAATTATAAATCTTAATTATTTAAAGCCGAGATATATGGCGAGTTAGAATAATAGCGTTACAACGTAATTACAAATTAACATCTGTTGTAAAGCTCTTCGCGATTTGACGTTGTTATTTTAAATATTTAACATATATGTGGTTGTAAATCTATCTGCACGTTATGCAAGCTTGCTATAAAACGCAAATAAATTAACAAAGGATCTTTCATCCTGAAAATCCCTTTGAGCTACGCAAGGGACTTTGTTGTGGAGTAGCAAGTTGTATAATTGGGTCACCCTAAGCACCTGTCATCAGCCATTTAATCCTGAATTGCAAAGGAAAACGGATTAGTGTAGAAAGTGTCAAAGGAAAATATGGGTTAGCGTAGAAACAGTGTATCGCGATGTATATTCAATTGAATCACAATGAAACATATTTCACCAATTTTCCTCACGTTTGGAAAGGCAATATACAATATTCATTTGAAACGCTCGATAGTAAAAGTTTTCTCTAATAAAAATGAAATGGAAAATGTAAGAATATTTTTTGCTTTCATTAAATTATAATTACAATTTAATTAAACATATAATATATATTTGAAACGCTTAATAATAAGTTTTTTCTAAAAAGAAAATGAAAAATATAAGAATACTTGTTTTAGTCCAATTATTAATCACAATTAATAATAGGAATATTAGTAGGAATATTTTCTTAAGTCGTAATTGTATGATTATTTTATTAATACTTTGTAATTGCATTGTAATAGTCTCAAAATAATTAAGATATAGAAACGATATATGTTAATATTTAATTAACTTTTTAAATATTTAAGAATAGTCAGAGTATGATTCAATTCGCCCTAGATTCATGTTTAATTCTTTACACAGTTATGTTTAGATTTTTTTAATCACAGCTACATTAACGTGAAACATAAAACAATTTTTATAATTATTTAAAATAAATAATTTCTCGACAATTGCTCAGAATATCTATTGTTACATTGAATGTTGACGTCACGAGTACATCTCACAGAAACAAATTAATGTTACAGTAGAGGGTGACTCACAAAAATTGCTGAAATAATTTATATGACGGACGTTTTCATTTTTCACTTTTTCCACGTGTCGGCCTTCGAATAGATAAATGCGGTCCACGCTTACAATAGTGTCGGGACAATTTGCTCATAATGCGTGTTTATGATGTTCCGTCATCTTTTGTGGGTGTGTAACTTCAGATTTTTTCTTGTTTCTATATAAAAAGACAAGCGACGTCATCGGCAGTGTAACATTGTTGTGTAACGCGTGCGATAGAGGGTAAATTCTTCATATAAGACTCTTTTCTTATTAAGCGTGACGATGAAAATAGAGTGTCTTAAATGTGTTTAACATTGATGTTCCAATAATGGTAATAATGATAAAACTTTCTAGTTTTATCCAATTTTTTCTGGTTTTAAAATATCAACACATCTACTTTGTAAAATATAAGAGACTAAATCGACACAACAATTAAATGTCTTAAGATACTTTTTAACAGTTTATTTTTGCTAAAATATACAAAATATATGTATATTTATAGGAGAAAATAGAAATGTATGAAATAGAAATTTAAAATTAAACTGATAACAGAATTTTCAGAAAAACATAACACTTGGTTTAAAGATACAACGAATATTTTGTATATTTATATTTCCACTTCTCTGTTTACGAAAAGAAACTATAAAATATCCTAGGTACATTTATTTTTTGACAATGTCGTGCCACAATTAATAGAGAAATAGCTGATATTTTCCTTCGTTTAACGAATTATCTGTCAGTTTTACAAGGGTGTCGTTTGCCTTTTAATTCGTTCAAGCGATACTTTCATTGAGAGTAGTTGCGTTAGGCAACATTAACTCTGGAGACCGATGACACTGAATGACCTCTTTTCTTGTACTCGTTGCAGGGGTGCTGGAGATGGCGGCCACCGAGAGCACGATCCGATTTAGCGGCCACACGTTGGACAAAGCGACCAAGGCTAAGGTGAGTTCGGATTTAGTTTCAACTTGATTATTCCATTAAGATAGCGACCATTTTGCTCTCTATATTGCATTCGTCAATTCATTCGGAATAAATGATTTAATATACAGAGTAATAGCATAAAACATTGATACGATTATATTGAGATGGTATTTTCTAATTGATTTTGAAGATATTTTTCTGTGATGATTGCACAACTAAAACATCAGACATTTATAATAATTTGACAATTAGAAGCTTGTGTTATCTTTATTTTGAGATTAAGTAAAGATACAATTTTATTATCTCTTTAAAGCAATTTATTTTTTATTTTGTTGAGATTTTTTTATTTTTTTTTATTAAATAACATTGTATATAAACACGCATATCAGTACCTATCTTAAGTTTCCGATGCGGAAGGGCACGTAAACCGATTAAATTTTCTTACCAACTTTCATACTTCGATGCGAGGAAACTTGTGTTACACAAACACGTTACATAATATAGTAATTGAACTAATGTAATAACACTGCTCTCATATCTTAATAAATTTAATCTGATCACGGACCCGCCGTACGGTCAATCGGCTAAAAGAACGGTAGAAATCGATAGAAGAATCATTACATTATAACTGATAATTTAATATTCGCGTTCTCAGTCGTCGCTAACTCGGCAAAGAACCTTGAATGTCCAGGAACATTTTGCACGAGCAAGAAATGTGGGTCAACAACGGAACAATTTTAACCGGCAATATGTAGAGGCAATGTCGACGTACTGTGTTGCTAATTATAATGGTCGCCGTTTTAACAAGATGGACATTGCAATATTCTATACCCAACCGACGCGGCTTGGTTGGATTTAATTCACCGGCCGCCATTCAGAATTACAGTTAATATAATGTAATAAATTTGCAATTCCCTGTCTGTTTACTATATTACAATGAATAAAATTATAAATAACGGCATGTACAATAATTTCTATTTACAATATGCTATTTCTGTAAATTTCATAAAATATGAGATTGAGAGAAAAAGGTATCTATATATCTCACGAAAGACACATCTCGATTAGTAGATATAAATATCTGAATGTTGTTATATTGCTAGAAAAAAATTGATAATTAAAAAATGCTTTCTTATATTAATTTAATTTCCCGAAAGTATTAAGCCTAAATAAAATGTCGGTTGCGAATTAATACTTGGTAATCATCATGTTATATTGTTCATGTTGTATTGCTCATCGAATTGCGAAAATTTCCACTTAATTTAAAACGCTCCTTGCTTATAATAACCACGTATGCTTTCCTGAGAAAAAAAATTGCCGAAAGTTAGCCAATTCTTCCCACTATAGTTACTGTGTAACGCTAATTACCACGTGATTACTCAACGTTTGCCGGCGTTGCCGACAATGCTCGATAATTTCGTTAATAACAATTGTTGACCGTTGCAAAAAAGTTGCCCGTGTCAGCGTGTCTGCGTAAACTTTTACGATGAAAAGGGTTGCTATACAAGTTTGGAGAACTGTGAAAACCCGAAAAAGTTGGGGAAATTAGAAACGGAGAAAATTGCAAAAAAAAACTCTGGAATTTAGCACTCCGCTAGACAGAAATGAGATCGTGTGAATTATATTAATTAACAACATTTACGAACGTTCGTATTTATGTAATTACAAAAGATTATTAAATGTTTGAACAGAATTAAACGCTCTGAATCTTCCCTCGTGTCTTTTATACCGTTTTCATTTCGTTTTACTTACTTCACGACCGCTTTTCTTGAAACGTGAATTATAATTTGCATTATAATCTCAAATATTTACACTAACGGAAGGCGGAAATGTAATTAAAGTAGAATTTTCATCTACAGTTGTATAATTTCAATTTAGAAAGGTGGCAGTTCACTGAAGAAAAATTTAAGAACTTCTTTCAGTCTCTTCAGAATTTTCTCTTCGTCTCTACGCGGTTGCTCCGGCGAGAAGTATAACGCTGGCTCCGAAACGTCTCGCGAAACGCCGAGCACGAACCTAAATCTCAGCGAGCGTAATAATCGCCGTAAGTAACCGCGCGCGCGACCAGCGGAAGTGGTTTTGTCGTGCGCGAGATAAAACTTTATCGATCGCATTACGTCGAGCTCTTGAGCGACGACAGGAAGTAAAGGATCATACGAGCTTGGTACTATATGATGATAATAATCGCGTTTTGCCTTTTGCAGGTAACGCTGGAGAACTACTACAGCAATCTGATAGCGCAGCACATCGAGCGGAAGCAGAGGCTGGCGAAACTCGAGGAGTCCCTCAAGGATGAGGGCCTCTCGGAGCAGCAGAAGCAGGAGAAGAGGCTGCAGCATGCCCAGAAGGAGACCGAGTTCCTCCGGCTGAAACGGTCCAGGCTTGGCGTCGAGGATTTCGAGCCTCTCAAAGTCATTGGCAGGGGGGCGTTCGGCGAGGTGAGGATCGATAGCTGATGACACGCGGCTAATGAGCGAGCGAGTTAGGATAGTTAGATGTGGGTTTAATTGCGCTAGATTTGCTGCGGCTTTTGATACGAGGAATTGTGAAGCGAAACTTTTTTTTTTGCGATGTAATGAGAACAAAAAGTCGCGATATCGTAATCGGCATACAATTTGTCGTAATTTTCCACGCAGTTCGTAAGTAGTTTACGTAATTTGAGAGAAATACGGAAGAAATTTTAATTGTAAATGCGATTTGTTACAATATTTAGATATATCTGCAGTTCATAAATATAGGTGTTAAATAAGCAGATGTTATCGAACGTCTTTATTTTGTCGAGAAATGTCAAATTTTAATGCTATCTTATAAATGATATTTTTTTCGTTATTAAAATGACATTTTAAATGACATACTCATCGTATGTGTGCCACATATAAATTATTTATAATTATGTAGCGATTTAACATTAAAGATGATGAAAATTGACTTCTGCTTGTGATTGTAATAATTACGTATAATAACAGAAATACGCGAGAGGCTCTCTCAGGCGGTAGTCACGTCCAGGAGAGAGAGCGAAATTTTCTCATTACTTCTCAGAAGAAGTAGCGTTTTGCCTCGCTTCGCGGAGCAAGTGGAATCCCTTTCGTAAAGTTCGAGATTAGAACGGGAGAACGCTTTTAATCGCTCGCCACGGAAGTCTGCCGGTATTTTCACTCAAAACGCGCTGTTCTGTGAAAAAAAAACGAACAGGTGAGACTCGTGCAGAAGAAGGACACTGGACACGTGTACGCGATGAAGATCCTCCGGAAAGCGGACATGCTCGAGAAGGAGCAAGTCGCGCACGTCAGAGCGGAAAGGGACGTTCTTGTGGAAGCGGACCATCAGTGGGTCGTGAAGATGTACTACAGTTTCCAGGATCCTATAAATCTCTATCTAATAATGGAGTTTCTGCCCGGCGGTAAGTCCCGCTATCGGTCTTCAGCGACACGGCTGAAAACGGAAGCGCTACTCCTGGGTATATCGCGAATAACTCTTGCCATGCGGGATGAATTACAGGTGACATGATGACGCTGCTCATGAAGAAGGACACGCTTTCCGAGGAGTGCACGCAATTTTATATTTCCGAAACGGCATTAGCGATCGACTCCATACACAAATTAGGTTTTATTCATAGGTAAGTTTGTCGCGGTTTCGTCAAGATCCGCTTTGGAAAGAGAAATAATTAAATAGAGTGATTAAATGAAATTTAATTATATTACAAGTCATTTATTTTTCAATTTTTTAAAGTCTTTCCTGTTCTAAATATATTTGCGAGGGTCTCTTTTTTGTGATTTTTAAATTTAATTCTTATCGTTCTAGTAATCAAGAGTTTTGAACTTTCTAATTACATAATTTGATCTGCATTTATACTTGTAATTTTTGTATACGTTATATGTATGTACAGTAAACAATTGTTTATATTAATTTAACTGTTCTGCAGAGACATCAAGCCAGACAACCTGTTGCTGGATGCACGGGGCCACATAAAACTTTCTGATTTTGGGCTGTGCACGGGTTTGAAGAAATCACATAGAACTGATTTCTACCGAGACCTGAGTCAAGCAAAACCTTCCGATTTCAGTAAGTAACGACGTTTCTCGCATGCGCCGGTGATAAATATTTACGTAATGTCGGTTTATAATTTAACTAATGCCTCATCTGTTTCTCACACAGTGACATCATGCGGGAGTGGAAGTGGCGGTGCGATGGACAGCAAAAGGAGAGCCGAGAGCTGGAAGAGAAACAGGAGAGCGCTGGCTTACAGTACGGTAGGCACTCCAGACTACATTGCGCCGGAAGTGTTTCTGCAAACGGGTTACGGACCGGCTTGCGACTGTTGGTCCCTGGGAGTTATCATGTACGAGATGCTTATAGGTACGATGGCTTGCGTATTGTCCTTTTTAAATTCATTTGTAATTAATAAATTATTTAAAAAATGATTTACATAAAATTGTCGATCTAAGTTATTCTTTTAGTATACAAAAATACTTTTTTGTTATACCATATATTACTCTATCATGTAAATGTAGTTTACATATTATATAAATAATGTTATAGCAACGATTATATTGATTGCAAAATACCTACGAGGGATAAACATGAATGTAATAAAATTTTTTTAAATTAATCAATTTTAGAGATCTAATTAACAATAACATAACTCTATTTTAGGATATCCACCATTCTGTAGTGAGAATCCACAAGAGACGTATAGAAAAGTAATGAACTGGCGAGAAACGTTAGTGTTTCCGCCGGAGGTTCCCATTAGCGAAGAGGCTAAAGATACCATTATCAGATTTTGCTGCGAAGCCGATAGAAGATTAGGTAAATTTATGGAATTTTATCTCGGAATCATTAAAATAAAAGTAAATCTCTTTCACGGCAATAAATCTAATCGTGAAACTAATCTTTATCGTTGATTGTATCGCAGGGGCACAAAGAGGGATCGAAGAGCTCAAGTTAGCGCCCTTCTTCCGCGGTGTCGATTGGGAGCACATCAGGGAAAGACCAGCCGCTATACCGGTCGAGGTGCGTTCCATCGACGACACGTCAAACTTCGACGAATTTCCAGACGTAAAATTAGAGATACGTACGTATATCTTGTTCTGTATTATCATTATTGCATCCAATAGTCTCTGAAACACACGCTTTTATTTTTTCGTTGTGCCTCATTGCAGCGTCCGCGCCGATGCCACAGGACGGCGAGGTAATATACAAGGACTGGGTATTTATTAATTACACCTTCAAGCGCTTCGAGGGTCTGACACAACGGGGCACGCCGACCAAGAAATAGCAACCCCTCACTTCCTGCTCGATCAACAGCGCCGTCGTCAATCAGCAGCCAGCTGACGTGATCGAAATTCCGGCCTTGGTACATCATCCTCATCCGCCATCGTCAACGGCAATGGTGTCGCGTATGACGGACGGTTGATCCTGTCTCTTGGACGCAGTTCAAGTATCGGACACAAGTCATTCTTATTTGTATATATGTGATGACCATGGATTGTCATAAATACGCGCAGCATCAATCATGGATATCGACAGTTGCGAGCGAGGCGAAGAACACGATCCAACCGAAAGCCCGGACAAGCGGATGGATACGGGAGAGTATAGCGATAAATGTGCACAATACACGGAATATTGCATGCCTCAACGCGTGCGTCGATAACGCGTGATAAGGCGATGCGAGCGAAGTTGTTTGTGTGACTTACACGGTGATCCTCGTTTGTATCCCCGTCGAGAACCATTATTCTTTACTCTTGTCGTGCCGCGGAGAAGGCGTTTTGTGCGAAGCGTAGCATAATAAGCTCTCTGTGGTAATGGTATTAAACGGAAACGATCGGAGGGAGCCTCGGTCCCGTGATCCTCACACGTACTTCTTATTTATCTACGCGACGCGCGTGTCAACAAAATTTTATTGCGCGAAATACATTTGTCGAACGCTCGGCTAAGCTCTCGAATCAAGCTCTCTCTTTTTCTCTGTTCAAACGTTGTATTTATAATTAACTCTCTGTGATATGTGAAGTTGTTGAAAATATCCGCTATCTTCGGACCTTTTTGTCTGTTAGCGGATGTCTACGCTTTTATTGATGTTGTATATATGTGATTAATCGTATTTCGATATGTCTTGAAAATTTAAAAGTTGTTACGATGGAATTTTATAATATTATGTATTTTTGCGCTACTTTTGAGAGCTTAGATTCCGTTCACGAAACTGAGGGAATTATTGACAGAATTAATGACACGCGCGCGAAGTTTTTCATATATAAACAAATAATATATATTTCCTAATATATATTTTACATGTTTTATCATTGCATTTCAGCATTGTGTAATAGGGGTACTACTTTCGGTACCGGGTCTCTCTCTTTCTTTATCTTCTTTCTCTTGTAAGGCAATAATAAACATTTAGCCGTGTTTGAATACACGATAAAGGATGCTAGGCTTTAAAAGATACCGTAAAAAGGCGTAAGAAGGGAGAGAGAAAGATTACACTTGTAAGATTCAGGGCTCCTTCGTTGCCTTATTAAGGTTCCTAACAGACAGCCCAACAAAACCCGTACGTTTAAACGAAAGAGATGAGCCAGACATGCCACTTTTTCGACGGAAAACGATGAGGAAATAAGGCAGTGTGTTACGAACGATGTAGAAAATCGTACGCACGTGTATTTTAACACTCGATGAAACCGGATACCTTTTCTTTCGATCGCACTGTGAACAATTTTACGATATACATTTCGTAGTTTTGCTGACAACCAGGGCACCTTGGTAATAAAATAGCGTAATAACGATAAAGACTAGGTAACATTTAAGATAACAAACATACATTCACACAGAAGTACCTATAACATTAAACAAAGGAAATGCACGCGTGCGCGTTCGAAACGTAATTGCGTTTTGGATAATATAATACATGTATAAAAAGAAAAAAGAAAATTCTCAACGCTCCTTCCACGTAACGTTCCGGCGTGTCTCCACTTAATAATCACGCAATCACACACGCTGTACTGTACATTCGACGAAGAGATTAGTTTCGTACGACTACTCCGCCTGCGTATGTATCTTAACGCCGTTTACTGAATAAAGTTTCTCCAGGTAGTTTAAATAAAGCAGAGAGCGCCTAGATTACGGTGTACTACCAGTTAAGCCAGTAATTTAAACAAAGAGAAGAAAGAAAGGAAGAAAATCACCCGCGAAATGAAGCTAGTAGAAAAAAAAAGATGAAAGCTATTTTCTGCACTATGCTAGGAGTTGAATCGACGAGTGTAACGTGTAAGCGGGAAAGTTAGGGAGCTACGGAATACTTTAGTCTCTCCTTGTCGCCATTGAGTACAGATGCTCTGACGTCCATGCTACTAAGTAAAAGAAAAGAAAAAAAAACGAAGAAGTGATCGCAATTTATTTATTTAAAGAGAAAGTCTAAATAAATGATACAACAATAGCCACGAGATGCCTTCGACGCAACAAGTTTCGGTGCCCTGGAACAGTGCATATATATAAATATATACACTGAGAAAAAAAAATCGTTGATTCAAAGAAATATTATTTGAGCGGTCACGGGTTGTCAAGCTAACATTTGTTAATTCAAAAAATATTATATTTAAATAGATTCAGAATTTCTTGATATTGCTCACGTATATTTGATTTAAATATATTAATATTTGCATTAAACAAATCACTACAACTAAACGAGTTTAGTCAAATTAACGACATTTTTTCTCAGTGTAAGTATAATGTAAAAAAAGTATATATATATATATATATATATATATATATATATATATATATATATACATAGATACCTTTTAGCAAAGAGAGAGGGAAGTGTAATATGCGCTAAATTTAGGTGTTGAATTATAGGTGTGCTCTGAATTCGAAGTCAGGTGGGTGTACATTTTTTTCTCTTTTTTTTTCTGAAAACGAGAGAGAGAGAGGGAACGAGCGATTATAACATAAGCGGAGTGGTGACGAGATGTATGTACGCACGTATCGAGTTATTACACATTTGATGTAAAACGTAATTCTGAGGACACGTGAGAGGGAAATCTCCAAGTTAGACTTAACGGTATTGATTATCGGTGTACACTGTAAATACTGACGAGGCAACTAAATATTATTAAGAGCAAAGGCAGTTTGAGCTCCGGTGTTTAATTGGTTACCGCTGTACTGCCATCCTCGACTTTTTATTATTGTATATCGCGCATGATGAATCGCATTACGGGTGTGTTAAACGTACGGTATATCATCCAATCACACGTTTTTGCTCGTGTTTACGCTAGTGTTCTTATCATTGTACGAATACTGATTAGTTGTTAATTTTACGGTTAATTTAAATGAAAGAAACCGCGATAGATCTCTCCTAGCTAATTCGTACTAATTAGTTGTTAAGTTACTTTTTTTTCTTCGGGCGAGGAGCCTCTTATTTTTTTCCTCTTCTCTTCTTCTTTTCTCTCGTCGAATAGGAGTCGCTTCCTACACATTCGCGTCTTCTGTCTCTCTTGTAGCTGTCATCTTGTCGAGTTCCGTTCATGTGATTTCTTTCTGTCGCGATACTGGTAGGATTCTCGGATTATGTAATATCATACATATACGATTAATCACACGCACACGCACGTATATCGACCGTATGTAGCAAAGCGGAACAATTATTTCTTCGCGTTCGAATATTGAGAGGAGCCGTTTCTTCGGTTGTTTAATCGATACACTTTAAGCCTGGATGAGTAATGTTTCGAAGTTACAAATACTGAGATCACCGGTTCAAAATCTGCGCGTGAGATTATTTTAGAAAGACTTTTGCTGAAGCGTGTCTCGGGAGAGAGGCATGGAAATTCTCTTACAAGAATAAAGCTCTTCCCACTGAAGAATAAATAATTAGTATTGAATCTTAACACGTCTATAAAAAGTCATGAATAGAACAAAATCATTTCCTTAAATACTAGATAAAAAGTTGGCTATGATTCAATTCTTTTATTGTCTATTTTTAGACAAAGAATTAAATGATAGACGCGCTAATCTGAGGCAGGTAAGTGAATTTCGAAACAAATTCGGCGATGCACAAATATTAATGCTAGGACTTAATGCTAAACTATTCTATATTGATCATATATTTCACGATTGCAATTTGAAAAAGCAACGATCTGGTTATTTTGTTTGATTAAAATTACGTCACGAGCGATAGCTCAGTTATTTTAAATCAAGCTAAAACATCTAAAACTGCAAAGATTAGTGTTGCCGATCTGATGATATGAAAGCCACTTCTCGGATGGTTTGTTTATCGTGGAATCTATTGCCTTCTGCATATTACTCATCCAGGATCAAGAGGATGCACGATCCTTCGATTGCCCCGTGTGCGAAATAACGATTTGCGCAAAGTGCTCTTGGATAAATATTTCGTTGCGCTTATCATTTTACAACGCTTAAAATCTAGAACTGCGGATTGAGGCGTGACGAAGCTTAAGAAGAAAGCGTTCTCAAACTGAAAATAATATAGTAAATTACAAAAAAGGACATTCAGAAGAAAGCAAAGGAAAAGTTAAAAAATTGTATAATTTAAATATGTATAACTTACGCTAATTATAAGTTATAAATAACAAATATCGAATAGCTGCTGTATTTATTCGGACTACAATTATTGTAGAAAAACAGCTAGAGAAACCATTAGGAATTATATCAGATTTGTGTCACAAACGTACAGCTTGTGTCCAACATCAAAAATTTAACATTCTAAGAACATCGCGGTTCATCCTTTCCAGAATTTTATCTCTTTCCTTTACATTTTATTCCATCTTAGTGTCACGTTTCGTTACGTCTCATCCGTATTCTACGCAAACCGTTAGGTCGCGTGTGAGTCACTTAAATCGTCCCGATGCGCATTGCCGAGGAACCGAAATAATATCAGCACGGGTTTCGCTCGGGATTAACAGAAGCGAGTACGTGTGTTGCGACAATCGTGTGTAAACGAAACGAATTCCTTATTCGGGGATACGAGTGTTATATCTGTCACCTGTATCTGCGCGATAATGTTCCGTATCAGCGCGGCTTGATTCATTTTGTTGTCGTTTTGTACAGTGATTTAGCTGAATTTTATAAGCCAGACTTAGTATATAGCGTTATTAGGTAGAAGTTCTTCATGATTAATCCCGTTCAAGCGTAGCGATAGTAAACTCTTAGACACGGCCAGTCCCGCGCGTCGTAAGTCTACGGTGACTAGATAACATCGTCGTGCGAGTACAAGCGAGTGTAATGATGCAGTGCTTTTTCTTGAATTTTAAAATGGGCGACTTTAATATGAAAAAGTCTCAAGTTTCTGAGCTCGTACGTGTCTTGAATAAATATATGTTTAATTTATAAAAATAATTTATAACAAAATCAAGCACTTATTTACTTCTCATAATGTAAAAAACACGTAATCTTTCAAACCATTTAGACGTTCTTTAATAAAAATCGAAAAATGTATGTATGTTTTTATAATTAATAATTAATAAAATTTATTAAAATTAATAAAATTATTAATTGATTATTATGAATTAATAATAATTTATTTATAAAAATTATTAATTATTATTAATAATAATTTTCTTAATAAAAATTATTTATTAATTATTAATAATAATTTATTATTTAATAATAAGTTATTAATAATTATTAATATGTTCTTTAACAAGTTCTTTAATATTTATTACAAGAAATTTAATAATCTAAAAAAGTTTAAAGATTGCATTTTTAAGTTATTGCGATATAAATTAGTCTCTTAAATTAAATATTATCATATTATTTTCTCTTTTGAAAACTTCAAGAGCCCATTTTCTTGATTTCGACACATAAAGCACAAAGGCGAACGCATTATTGCACTCGATTGTATATGAGAATAGATTTCGTCAAATAAATTTGTATAACACGATGTTTGGCCATTCTGGCCATTCTGGATGTATGTGGTATTTGCCGTATAAGATTTACGATTATTTAAAACCGATTACACGCAAATCGTCGGCTATTCGTTTCGGGGACAGAGGAGAAAGACCCAGGACACGAACCACACACGCGCGGACGCACTACGGACGAGGTATATCGAGTGCGGATATTTTATAGTAGGCTTGTGATTAAATCGAGGAATTATTGTCGAATGGTTCGAGATAAAATAAAAAACGATGTATAAAAAAAAGAGAAATATTGCTTTCCACACGCAGAATATACTATTGTAATTATGTCGTTAATAAATTGTTTTTTATTTTAACTCTCTCGCAAGCGGTTCTCGTACACGTGTTCCCTGCATGGCGTTCCAATGATCACGATTTTTAGCATGGAGCTTCCATATTGGCGGAGATGCAACCCCGGAGGCTTTGCAGAGTTTCGGTAATTCCGTTCGGTAATAGTGTAACGGTATATACTGTAAAATTATATAAATAGCAAAGTTTGTCGGAAATCAATAAAGAAAATAACTTTATAACTTCGGGTGAATAAAGAGGAAACGTATCATATCTGCGGCTTTAAGATATAATATATTGAACGAAATATCATATTATTTTATATTGCTATAGCATGATTTAGTTAAATTACAACCTCAACATTAAACGATATAAAATTAAAACACATTTTGATGTATTATAATTAAATTGTATTTTATACTTTTCGTTTTATAACATTATATTACAAATTAAAAACTTAGATTTTTAAAGATTCCATAAAATCTTACAAAGATTTTTATATTTATATGAGTGGACATACATGTGCATATAAACTTGCCTTTTATCTTAATTCAATTTTCAATCGAAATAATTATTTTGTAAAAAGCGCGTAAAAGAAAAATAAATGCTCCTTCAAATTGAAATGAAAGAAATGCAACAATTGTTTGTTTTTGTTCAAAATTTATTATCAAATTTCAGATACTTGTAAAACTATTATTTTTTGAGATTTTCGCATCATTACTGTACGAAATACTATTTATTAAATTAGTATTTATTTTCGGACATATACCTGCCTTTTATCGAATAATCGTTTTAATTATATAATCAGCACTTTATATTACGCAAAATTATTAATTTTTGAATCAAATTAAAATTGTTTCTTTAGTATTGTTATTTATGGATAAAGATATATGTTCAGCACGCAACTGCTTCTACAGCGAATGGTAATTTTATCCTCGTCCGCTACTGACATCTTCAATCCAGTTCTGGCCTCCAGTTCACAGCATTTCACCGAGATGATGGCGTTAGCAGCTTGGATTTGAGTCGCTCAAGAACCATTATTTATTAATTATTAGCTTTTTTATGTATAAACTTACGCAGCGACGAACAGTCTATCAGGTATTATCAAAAATTTCAATTTCTTATATTATACATAATAATTTTTTATTTCAATTTTTAATTACA